>JASAMZ010012059.1:0-16172 GCA_030248115.1 Linhomoeus sp. GSCO2_2
TCTGCAACAAGACAGATTTTGCAACAGGAGCAACAGGACAGATCTTGCAACAGGACAGATTTTGCAACAGGACAGATCTTGCAGCAGGACAAATCTTGCAACAGGACAGATCTTGCAACAGGGCAAATCTTGCAACAGGACAGATCTCGCAACAGGACAGATTTTGCAACAGGGCAAATCTTGCAACAGGACAGATTTTGCAACAGGACAGATTTTGCAACAGGACAAATCTTGCAACAGGACAGACCTTACAACAGGACAGATTTTGCAACAGGACAAATCTTGCAACAGGACAGATCTTGCAACAGGGCAGATCTTGCAACAGGACAAATCTTGCAACAGGACAGATCTTGCAACAGGACAGATCTTGCAACAGGACCAATCTTGCAGCAGGACAGATTTTGCAAGAGGACAAATGTTGCAACAGGACAGATTTTGCAACAGGACAAATCTTGCAACAGGACAAATCTTGCAACAGGACAGATTTTGCAACAGGACAAATCTTGCAACAGGACACATCTTGCAACAGGACAGATCTTGCAACAGGGCAGATCTTGCAACAGGACAGATTTTGCAGCAGGACAGACCTTGCAACAGGACAGATTTTGCAACAGGACAAATCTTGCAACAGGACAGATCTTACCACAGGACAGATCTTGCAACAGGACAGATTTTGTAACAGGCAACAGGACAGACCTTGCAACACGACAGATCTTGCAACAGGAGAGACCTTGCAACAGGACAAACCTTGCAACACGACAGGCCTTGCAACAGGATAGATCTTGCAACAGGAGAGATCTTGCAACAGGACAGATCTTGCAACAGGACAGATCTTGCAACAGGACAGATCTTGCAACAGGACAGATCTTGCAACAGGACAAATCTTGCAACAGGACAGATCTTGCAACAGGACAGATTTTGCAACAGGACAAATCTTGCAACAGGACAGATTTTGCAACAGGACAAATCTTGCAACAGGACAGATCTTGCACCAGGACAGATCTTGCAACAGGACAGACCTTACAACAGGACAGATTTTGCAACAGGACAGATCTTGCAACAGGACAGATTTTGCAACAGGACAAATCTTGCAACAGGACAAATCTTGCAACAGGACAGATTTTGCAACAGGACAAATCTTGCAACAGGACAAATCTTGCAACAGGACAGATCTTGCAACAGGGCAGATCTTGCAACAGGACAGACTTTGCAACAGGGCAGACCTTGCAACAGGACAGATTTTGCAACAGGACAAATCTTGCAACAGGACAGATCTTACCACAGGACAGATCTTGCAACAGGACAGATTTTGCAACAGGCAGCAGGACAGACCTTGCAACACGACAGATCTTGCAACAGGAGATACCTTGCAACAGGACAAACCTTGCAACACGACAGGCCTTGCAACAGGATAGATCTTGCAACAGGAGAGACCTTGCAACAGGACAGACCTTGCAACAGGACAGGCCTTGCAACAGGTCAGACCTTGACAATGAACAGGACGGACGTTGCGGCGCGCGCACGAGGCGACCACCGCCGTTGGCTCACAACAGGACCGACCTTGCAACGGACAGACCTTCAACAGGACAGATTATGCAACAGGACATTACGGCCATTGACGACTACATTCCGTGCTATTCAGATCACACAAATTCTTCTGCAACAGGAAGGAACGGCTAGTTTACAGTGTCACCACTCACTAAAGAGTTGTCGTTGTGAGACTCCAAAGTGTATTCGCAGGCACTCCATGCTCTGGCAGGGGCACAACATCAAACTATTCTGGATCTATTTCAAATGTCATTAGATCTATCTGAAATCTCCTACGGGCTAAACCCAAATGTCTACGGGCTAAACCCAAGTATCTATTGTGTGTTTACAGGCACAGGAGCTGGTGCGAGCATAAATGTAGCCACTGGCAGGGGCTCAGTGTCAAATGTCTTGAGATCTGTCTGAAATGCCCTATTGGCTAAACGCAAATGTCTATGGGCTAAACACAAGAGTCTACTGTGTATTTGCAGGCACACGAGCTGGCGCGATCCTAAACGTAGGCACTGACAGGGGCACAGGTTCGAATGGCTTGAGATCTATCTGAAATGTCCTATGGGCTAAAGCCAATTGTCTATGGGCTAAACCCAAGCATCTATTGTGTATTTACAGGCACAGGAGATGGAGAGATCTTAATCATAGGCACTGACAATGGCACAGTGTCTAACGACTTGACATCTAACTGTACTGTCCTGCAGTGCACTGAATTCGATTATTGAGTTATCTCCTTCACGCTCTGCAGATTACCCATATGCTATTGACCATAGAGATTCTCCTACGGGCTAAAGGCTCTAGTCCTAGATACTAAGCGGCATAGAGTGTGTCTGTCTGTTTGTCTGTTTGTCTGTTTGTTTGTTAACACGATAACTCTCGACACCGTTGATGGATCGCGATGATCTATACATCAAAAGAACCGCTGTCCTCTGTAGTTGTGCACCTCCTATTGTGGACCTTGACCGATGACTAAATTCCATGAAAATCGCGAAAATATCTACTGCACAGTACATTCTGAGCAGTAAGGAGTGACTGCAGGCCACCTTTGTGGAAATTTTGCATTGTCGTGTCACCATTCACTGCTGAGTTGTCGCTGTGGGATGCTGAGGTGTATTCAGAGGCACTGGAGCAGGTCCGATGGTAAATGCAGGCACTGGCAAGGGCATTTTGTCAAATGACTTTAGATCATTATGAAAACACCTATGGGCTAAGCACAGATGTCGGTGGGTTGAGTTAGGTAAGTGTATTCTGAGGCATGGGCACTGGTGCAACCATAAAGTCGGGCACTGGAAGGGCACAGTGTCAAATGGCTTAGATCTATCTGATTCTCCTATTGGCTGTTGTGAGCAGTGGCTGGGCGCCATGGGTCAATCAATACATGAGCTCCATAAGCATGCACAATTTCCATAAGCTTCAGAGTAAATGCAGGCACTGGTAAAGGCACTGTGTCAAACGACTTTAGATCTATCTGAATCTCCTATGGGCTGATGTGAGCATTGGCTGTGTGGCTGTGTGGTTGTGAACAGTGGCTGCTTTCCATAGGTCAATATCTGTGGCACAGTTTCCATAGGCGCTCAGCTGTAGAGTATACAGCATCACCTACAGGCTAATGGCACTAGTCTACATTACTATGCTAGCTAGGTGTTTTGTCTGTCCGTAACGCTTGCCTCCCTAGCACTTCGCCACGCGACGCTTCAGCACGCGCTTGCCTCGCTAGCACTTCGCCACGCCAAGCTTCAGCACGCGCGCGCCTAGACGCCAGCGGGACGCCAGCGGCAGCAATCAATCGCTGCAGGGCTAGCGCCGCCTGTTGCTGCCTGCCTTCAACGCAGGCATCGCCTGAACAGTACGGCAATGCACCGTTGCAGAGCCTTGCAAAAGCGAACAGTGCGGCACCGCGCGGTACAACAGAGAGGCTTGCAACGTGCAATGCAATCCATCCAGGGAAAGCAACGGCAATGCTCGCGCAGGCATTGAACTGTACGACAACGCTCGCACAGGCAATTCTAGCCGCTTGAGCGACTATTTCGCTTGCAACAGGACACATCTTGCAACAGGACAATCTGCCCGCTCTCTATCATTTGTTTTGCGCGCCGCTTTGTACGGCACGTTCGCGAGGCAGTCAGCGCCATTGACTTGCAACAGGACAGACTTTCTGCAACAGGACAAATGCTGCAGCAGTACAGACGTTGCAACAGGATCGTCGCGCGAGGCGACCAGCGCCGTTGGCTCGCAACAGGACAGACCTTTGCAACAGGACAGATTTTGCAACAGGACAGATCTTGCAACAGGACAGATCTTGCAACAGGACAGATCTTGCAACAGGACAGATCTTGCAACCGGAAAATCTGCCCGCTCTCTATCATTTGATTTGCGCGGCGCTTTGTACGGCGCGTTCGCGCGGCACTCGGCGCTGTTGGATTGCAACATGACAGACTTTCTGCAACAGGACAAATGTTGCAACAGCACAGACGTTGCAACAGGATGGTCGCGCGAGGCGACCAGCGCCATTGGCTCGCAACAGGACAGATCTTGCAACAGGACAGACCTTGCAACAGGACAGATTTTGCAACAGGACAAATCTTGCAACAGGACAGACCTTCTGCAACAGGACAGATTTTGCAACAAGACAACTCTTGCAACAAGACAGATTTTGCAACAGGACAGATCTTGCAACAGGACAGATCTTGCAACAGGACAGATTTTGCAACAGGACAAATCTTGCAACAGGACAGATCTTGCAACAGGACAGATCTTGCAACAGGACAGACGTGGCAACAGGATGGTCGCACGACGCGACCAGCACCGTTGGGTCGCAACAGGACAGACCTTCTGCAACAGGACACATCTTGCAACAGGACAGATCTTGCAACAGGACAGACTTTGCAACAGGATAGATCTTGCAACAGGAGAGACCTTGCAACAGGACAGATTTTGCAACAGGACATGCCCTGCAATAGGACAGACCCTTCAACAGGACAAATTGCAACAGGTCAGACCTTGACAATGAACAGGACGGACGGTGCGGCGCGCGTGCGAGGCGACCACCGCCGTTGGCTCACAACAGGACAGACCTTGCAACCATACGTGTAAGCGCCAACCGGCCAGGGGGGGGGGGGTCGGGGGGGGGGGGTATAGGACCCCTCAGGGGGGGGGGGGGTCTGAGGTCCCTGGAGGGGGGGGGGTCAAATGACCTAAAAATTTTGCCAAAAAACTACCAAAAGATAAGAAAATTTTGCAAAAATAGGCCAAAAAGTGCCAAAAATCGCTTAATTTTGGTCAAAAATGTCCAAAATATAGCGCCGCAGGCGAAAATTTTGCTATTTTCAAGCGCCGCAGGCGAAATTTTTGCCATTTTTAAGCGCCGCAGGCGAAAATTTTTGAAAATTTAGGGGGGGGGGGTCTTTTGGGGAAGGCGGGAGGGGGGTACCTGGGGGGGTATGGGGGGGGGTACACTTTCGGCTAGGGGGAGGGCTTATGCCCCCCCCCCCCCCCCCCCCCCCCCCCCCCCGGTTACACGTACAGTCCCGTCCGGAAATAACGCCCTGTTGCGTTCTTAAAACGCGTTTGCGTTCTGAGATGCGTTTTGTTGCGTTCTATGCCAAATTCGGTAATCGGAGTGTGTCAAAAGGATAGAAAACTTGTCTTTATGGGTTGTTACGACTATACGATGCAAGATGACCGCACATTTCGACCATAATTTCCATAAATTTTCGATACTCAATCAGCTTTAGAAATTCGCAGATTTTGAAGAAATCAAAGCAAGGAAGTACAACCTATAGGTTTACAAGGCCATAAACAAGCCAAACAAACCAACACGATGTGCCTTCAATCATTGGACGCTGTTCAATCAAGAAATTTGCATATATTGCATGAAAACGCGCTCAAAACGCAAACGCGTTTTTCGAGGCGTTATTTCCGGACGGGACTGTATGCTTGCAACGGACAGACCTTCAACAGGACAGATCATGCAACAGGACATTACGGCCATTGAGGACTACATCCCATGCTATTCAGATCACATAAATTCTTCTGCAACAGGAAGGAACGGCTAGTAAATCATTATGCAGGCTCCGACTTACATATTTCCTGTTAGTTTTAGGCCTCGTGCACCGCAGTCTTTGCACTTGTTAGATTTTGAACTATCCGCAAATGACTAAACCACCCCCATCACATGAGAAGTGCATACCGTACGTAGGACGATAACGTCAAGTTTGGCGGATTGCCAATGTCATCGCCCGGGCAACAAAACCAATCACTCTTTGCAGGCGGTCAAGACACGACGACGCCGTTCGTCGTCAGTCCCGGATCAGTGAGCCCTGGAAAGCTGCCTGAGATTCCATCTCCCACGCCGCGGAAAGTCCACATGGTGGCGTCGTGCATGGGGGATAGAGGCCAGGAAGCGCAATGCTCCACCATTTCCTCCTACGGCTGCAAGATCACCGTCGACGGCTACGGCGAGGTCGAGACCAAGTGGGGCTGCGACATGTGCGTCGGCGCGAGAAGCGACACGAGCACGGCGGAATACAAGTGCGAGAAGCGGGCGAAAGGCCGGGCGAAGTTCATGCCCACCTCGTGCTGCTGCTTCGAGGACAACTGCGACGGCAGGGAGGACAATCTGCAGGCGGTCCGCGACCTCTTTGGCGGCGGTGAGCGACGACATAAGACTTTTCCTGGCGTCCAGAAAGAGTACCCGTCGTTAGTCCTGAGGCGTCGCCTCCATCTCCCCCCCCCCCCTCTTAGGTTTGATTACCTACGTGCACAATATGCATGTACCGGGTGTCCCACAAGTCCCGCCCCCCCCCCCCCCCCCCCCATCCACAGCACGCTGTATAAAGGCTAGCGAAGTCGTACTTGCGCACATGGTAGCCTATTATGTTTGCAACTCGGATGCAAAAATTCAGCACTCTATCATAATCTATGCGCAAATGCGGGCACAAAACGCAAAATCGGTCGCCGATGCTTCTCCTCCTGCTGGAGGCCATCTCCATGGAGAAGAAGACCGTCGCCAGCAGAACCAAGACAGGCAGACAGAATTTGACGGTCCACTGCGGGATAATGGCCAAAGCTATAAAAGTCATTCTTGCGTCATTCTGAAGCTCATTACCTATGTTCTCTTTCAAATGACATCTCGCCAGCTGCCAAATGTCGCCCCATTCGCGAGCTGTTGCCAACCAAAGGCGACGCGATCGTTGAATTTGAGCAATTTTACGTTTTGCGCCGGCATTTGCGCATAGATTGAGATAGAGTGCTGAATTTTTGCATCCGAGTTGCAAACATAATAGGTACCATGTGTGCAAGTGTGACTTCGCTAGCCTTTATACAGCGTGCTGTGGATGGGAGGCTGGACTTTTGGGACACCCGGTAGGTACCAGCTACCGAAAGTAGGTCGGTCATTTGATTAAAGTGACTCTCTTCTGTCCCGAGCGAATAAACGCCGGGTGCCCAAGTGCAAAACTAGCGATTCTCCGGTGCAGCTTGCAAACCTGCAACAGTTAGTTACTCGTACCCACAGTACATGTACCGTAGGTGTCATCGATATTGGGGCAGAGTGATACGGCACGTAGGTATCCATTGAAATTGCCAAACACCTGAGCCCAAGCTTTAGCTTAAGTGCTTCTGAGTCAAAAGCCCTATGCCTAGGCATAAGCTTAGGCCCAAAGCTAGCAAAGCCCATTCAGGCAAATTCGTCGACGAGGAGGGCTACAGGGTCAGCCGGTGCTACGATTCAGACGGCGAGAAAAAGCGGTGCACCTCCAGAGACACTTCGCAGCGAATGGGCTGCGTGGTCAAGTTGAACCAGGACAAGAAAGAAGTCGAGCAATACGGTTGCGGCGCATGCGAGGGCTTCACATATCCCACCAACTCAACCAAATACCGCTGCGATAAAGAGGACTTCAAAACAGCCTCCGAATGCTGCTGTTTCAAGAGCGACTGCAACGAGCACACCACTCTCAAGAAGATAAAGAAGCATCTCATGGGTGAGGAAGAATACTTACGCATTTCAATTTCTTGCCTTTCCAAACAGCAATTGCTTTAAGTAATACTAGTATTGTCTGCAACAATTGTTCTTTAAGGACAATGGCATGCTCATTCTCATCTAGGTGTCTATTGCATTACTAGATTGATTCTGGGAGTTCATCTGTAGATAGTCTAACCTAATTTGCGCAAAATGCGTTCTTTTAAGAAAGAGTGTACATTTGCAGAGCCATTCTCTATTAAAGAGCGAAAATTGGCTGTGTGTGATGCATCTTTGCAGAAAATCAGATTTCTTCTGTAACTACAAATTCGTCACCATTTGGCGACATAAGATAGCAAACCATGCGTCAGCATAACGACATACACAGTCACAGTTTAGGACACTTATTTAAAGTGCCTCATTGCCTATGTAGAAAATTGCTGAAACGCCAATAATAATTGGTCCTATTGATTGATCAACGCTGTGACTATATGCAGTGTGTATCGACTCCTTTAGAGAAGGGTCTGGTCAAGACCTGTCAGAACATTGACGGGAATGACGTCTCCTGCGCCTATGACGCGCCGGGCTGCGGCGCCATCGTCCTCAACAGCACGGTGGAGAACTTTGGCTGCGCCGTGGCCTGTCCAGGGACGTGGAGCATACACGAATGGATATTGTAGCGCTCAATATGGGCGTGCAAAAGGAAGTTAATTGATAATCGATGGCGCTAGTAGCGCACTAGTACAATGCCATGAAGCCATTGTACTGATAGAATGGGTAACAGAGGAGGAGTGTAATTGATTAAGAAGAATTGTTGCAAGGTCTTGCACCTCCCCCCTCGCTTTGAAAGATGGTTTCATGACGCCACTCCTCACTAAACTTCCCTCCCTCTACGCCTTGAAACAAAACGCAAGATGCTGTATACAGAAGCAATTTGTATGAAAGCAGCAGAATTGATGTTGAGCGATATACATTTGCACATACATTGGTAAGCAAATGGTAAGCACATACATTTGTACATAAATTGGTAAGCATGATGGCTTTGTACACACGGTTTGTACAAAGTAAAGCATTTTCGCTAAACATGTAGGTAGGCTGGTCCTCTCTTCACGCTTCAGTTTGCGAGCCAATCGAGCGCTACCGTACCCGACTCGTGTATGTGACGCGTCCCCAGGCGAGAAGAAGCAGTCGAAAGTGACGCCCAAGTACAGATGCAGGGGCAATGACACACTGGACCCCAATGCAGATGGCTCGCTGATGTGCTGCTGCTACAAGGACAAGTGCAACAAGCACAAGAGCAGAAAAGACGTCGTCACCAACAGCATCCTCTACACGACCCCCAAACGTAGTTCTTCTCCCCCTATCCCCCCCCCCCCCCCAAACACCACCACCACAACCACCTACATACTTCTCAGATATCGGCCCTTTATCCTCCCATAGTGGTTACATGCTACATTAAATGGGCATACTTTGATCCTCGTTGTTTGAATTGGACTTGATTGTTTTACACTACAGACTACAATACGCAAGCTGAATTTCGATTCAGCGCCGACGACCACCAGCGATGGGACGGGTCAAGCGGCCGCCTTTACGTTCATCGCTGCTGCCGCCTTGGGTGTCCTCTTCGCTGTGGACGGCAACGTGTAGGAATAAGCTAATTCAGCCATTCGCAACTTCGCCACCGATGGAGCGCAAGCGATCGAAAATGCCGAGCAGAGTTCTTTGTGTCGTGATTTTGTTGCTTGGACTATTTACATAGGTTGTTATGCTTGGCTTCGATGACACCTGATGTTTTGTGCCGCCGATTTGTGCCGATTCTAGCTAAGTGTATATTGTTGGGACTACTGACGGATCGCCACAGACCGCAAATGTGTGCTGCGCGTAACAGCGTTCTTGCTTCACGCCAACTGTATTTTGGCTGCACAATTGATAAGTGTAAGCATCTAATATGTAAAGGCCGTGACAACAAACGTCATACACTTAACCCGCTCGCTCAGCAGGCATCGCAATATTATGACCGCGCGCTGTTTTGCGTTAACAAATTGTGTTGAGACACCATTGAATTACGCTTCTTGATTGAGATTCTCAAGGGGTTGCTATCCCTTGCCTGATGTTACCTGAGTGTGCACTGTCGAATGGACTGGACTGTGTCAATAGCTCATATCCCAAGGCGCTCTTTCTCACGCCTTTTTGCCAACGGTGCCTTTTCGAGAACCCAACTTTGTGCCTAGCTGTAGGTAGACCCAAACCGGAGTTGTTAACACAGCCGACTAGTTTAGCTTGGGATTTAGTGAGCTACGGTTGAAATTTCCACCTTTTAGCAAGGTGCCCTGTAGAAACTAGATATTCAGCGATGCGAGAACGACCGCCGCTCACCGTCCTTGTGTTCAACCAATGCTGTCGAAATTAGCTTCTATAGGGCACAACCCAATTTGAAGTGTCCAAAATGAGAGAGATGCCTTTCCACCGAGCCGCTCTAATCTTGGCGCTAGTAGTTGTAGGCTGGCCCCTCGCGGCCCTAGCGAAACTGGGCATGGTCCGGAGCTGTCTCAATGAATACCACGAGAGCGTGCTGTGCACCGGAAACAAGACGCATGGCTGCAAACTCGTCTCGGGCGAAAACGATGCGATCATGGCCGACGGCTGCAGCGAATGCATGCCCATTACCAGGTGCAGTGGTGGATCCAGGATTTGGGAAGTTGGGGGGGGGGGGGGGGGGATTTGGCGTTCGTTCTCTGGTGCTACCTACAAAATTGCGGGGCGAAACTTCTGATGCTACCTACAAAATTGCGCCAAATTTTCGCCCGGCAGGCGAATAATTTTGCGAAATAATACAAATATAATTACAAAATTGTCTTAAAACAGCACCGCAGGCGAAAATTCGCGCCAATTTGGTCTCTTCTGTTACAAAACTGCCGTAAAATAGCGCTGCAGGCGAAAATATTTTCCGATTTCGGTTTCATACGTTAGAAAATAGCTGTAAAATAGCGCTGCAGGCCAAATTTTTGTTCTGGAGGTGCCACCGCGCAAAATTGTCTTCCCGAGTTTGGGAATGGGGGGGGGGGGGGGGGAACCGCCCCTCCCCCAGATCCGCTTCTGCCAGGTGGTACCAGGAAAGCGACCGCTACCTATGCGAGAATGTGGACCATTCTTCTGGCGAGTGTTGCTGTTTCAAAGACGACTGCAACAAGCACGTCAAGATCAGCGCCGTCAAGGAACATCTGCAGAAGACAAGTGAGCAGGGGCGTATCGTAATATGGTGCGGAGCCGCTATTGGGCTCGTTGTTACTCACTGATATTCGTCTGTTAACGTTTGTACACAGTTAACGTAGGTACACACGCTTGCACTTTCGCTAAATTGCACCTAGGTATGCAATTTGGTGCGACTTGTGCCATTTCAAAGACGACAAATCGCTGGGGTCTGTATTTTGGGACACCATGCTAAACGTAACCGAGTGGCTACATCATTTTGTACATGTACTACTACGCATGTACTGCAAGGACTGCCAAGACAAAAGTATCTACAGCACTGCACACGAAGCCAACCAGCCAGAACAGAATGTCATGTGTTTGTGTGAATCGTTGTGCACGAAACAAGACGACTTGTTTCGCCGCGCCTCAGCGCGGCGAGGTGTATATGTCGTAGGCCAACAGGGGATTCAGCCCAATCCGGGATTGGCCTAGGCCAACAGGGGATACCTTGTTGGGCTAGCCTATCAAGGGATCGCGCATCACGCGCCCGCCCGGCGCACATCACGAGATCTGTCGCACTGATGTGCAAGGCGGCTTGCGGTGATGCGGGGCGCGTCAACCTGATATACCCGCACCACCCCTAACCTCCCAAATCTGAATAAATGTCTGAAGTGTTTACCCCACTTAGGGTTTGCAATAAAACTCTGCCGGCGTCGCGCCTGGCGGATATCTATCAAACCGAGACTTAAAACGTGACCACCAACTTCAGGCGCGCTCCGCGAGCCGACCCAGACTCCGTGATTGTCATAAGACTCTGGACGCATGACTCTGGGATCATTCAGAACTCAGATCTTGGGAGCACTCGTTCAGATATTGCATACCAGTCCCCCCCCTCCCCCGTCGAACATCGCCTTTGTAACGTTTCTTGCTATTGACATACCATGAAAGGTTGACATGTTCTTGCAACGCGTCTCACCCTCTCTATTATTGTGCAGAGAGTGCCCAATCGATATGGGTGTCCAAATGGACGTAAATTGTCAATCGGTGGCGCTAGTAGCGCAGTTGTACAATGCCGTGAAGTCATTGTACTGACAGAATGGGTAACAGAGGAGGAGTGTAATTGATTAACAATTGTTGCAAGGTCTTGCACCTCCCCCCCCCCCCCCCCCCACTCGCTTTGAAAGATGGTTTCGTGACGCCACTCCTCACTAAACTTCCCTCCCTCTACGCCTTGAAACAAAACGCAAGATGCTGTATACAGAAGCAATTTGTATGGAAGCAGCAGAATTGATGTTGAGCGATATATTTGCACATACCTACTTAATTGGTAAGCATGATGGCTTTGTACACACAGTTTTGTTCAAAGCAAAGCATTCTCGCTAAACAGGTAGGTAGGCTTGTGCTGGCCCTCTTCTCTTCACGCTTCAGTTTGCGAGCCAATCGAGCGCTACCGTATCAGACTCGTGTATGTGACGCGTCCCCAGGCAAAAAGAAGCAGTCGAAAGTGACGCCCAAGTACAGATGCAGGGGCAATGACACACTGGACCCCAATGCAGATGGCTCGCTGATAGGCTGCTGCTACAAGGACAAGTGCAACAAGCACAAGAGCAGAAAAGACGTCGTCACCAACAGCATCCTCTACACGACCCCCAAACGTAGTTCTTCTCCCCCCATCGCCCCCCCCCCCCACAACCATCTACATACTTCTCAGATATCGGCCATTTATCCTCCCACACATACCTAGTGGTCACATGCTACATTGTGCAATGAGCATGATTTGATCCCCGTAGTTTGAATTGGACTCGATTGTTTTAACCTACAGACTACATACCGTAAATACTCCAATAAGCCCCCCTCTTCATCTCCGCCTGGTAGAGCATGCTGTCGAAGTTGAAGAAGGGGAGGGGGGCTTATCAGAGTATTTACGGTTACCTTGTGCATAGAACTAACCTTACCTTGTGCATAGAACTAACCATTACCTTGTGCATAGAACTAACCGTAAATACTCCAATAAGCCCCCCTCTTCATCTCCGCCTGGTAGAGCATGCTGTCGAAGTTGAAGAAGGGGAGGGGGGCTTATCAGAGTATTTACGGTTACCTTGTGCATAGAACTAACCGTAAATACTCCAATAAGCCCCCCTCTTCATCTCCGCCTGGTAGAGCATGCTGTCGAAGTTGAAGAAGGGGAGGGGGGCTTATCAGAGTATTTACGGTTACCTTGTGCATAGAACTAACCGTAAATACTCCAATAAGCCCCCCTCTTCATCTCCGCCTTGTAGAGCATGCTGTCGAAGTTGAAGAAGGGGAGGGGGGCTTATCAGAGTATTTACGGTTACCTTGTGCATAGAACTAACCTTACCTTGTGCATAGAACTAAGGTTACCTTGTGCATAGAACTAACCGTAAATACTCCAATAAGCCCCCCCCCCTCTTCATCTCCGCCTTGTAGAGCATGCTGTCGAAGTTGAAGAAGGAGGTATAAAACACCCAGAAACTATAAATACACTACAAAACACCAACCAAACACCAAACAAACCCCCCCCCCCAAATAAAAAAACTTATAACACCAAACACCACCCCACCCACCCACCCCCCCCCAAAAAAACACACCAACCACCACCACCCCCCAAGAGGGAGGGGGGCTTATCAGAGTATTTATGGTTACCTTGTGCATAGAACTAACCATTACCTTGTGCCATAGAACTAACCAATATTCCCAGCCCCCCTCTTCCACTCCCCAAGCACCAAAAAAAGAAAACACAAATACGATCTCCAAAAGCCCCCCTCTTCATCTCCGCCTGAACACTTCAAAAGAAGGGAGCTTATCAGAGTATTTCGTTACCTTGTGCATAGAACTAACCATTACCTTGTGCATAGAACTAACCGTAAATACTCCAGTAACCCCCCTCTTCATCTCCGCCTGGTAGAGCATGCTGTCGAAGTTGAAGAAGGGGAGGGGGGCTTATCAGAGTATCTACGGTTACCTTGTGCATAGAACTAACCATTACCTTGTGCATAGAACTAACCGTAAATACTCAAGAGAGAAAAGAAGGAGAACCCCCCCCAATAAGCCCCCCTCTTCATCTCCGCCTGGTAGAGCATGCTGTCGAAGTTGAAGAAGGGGAGGGGGGCTTATCAGAGTATTTACGGTTACCTTGTGAAAAAAAAACAAAGCCCCCCACCCGCAGACACATAAGAAGGGGAAAACTACAAAATACTTCATAGAACTAACCTTACCTTGTGCATAGAACTAACCATTACCTTGTGCATAGAACTAACCGTAAATACTCCAATAAGCCCCCCCTCTTCATCTCCGCCTGGTAGAGCATGCTGTCGAAGTTGAAGAAGGGGAGGGGGGCTTATCAGAGTATTTACGGTTACCTTGTGCATAGAACTAACCTTACCTTGTGCATACAACTAACCATCCCTTCCTGCATAGACTACGTAAATCCTCCAATAAGCCCCCCTCTTCATCTCCGCCTGGTAGAGCATGCTGTCGAAGTTGAAGAATGGGAGGGGGCTTATCAGAGTATTTACGGCCTTACCTTGTGCATAGAACTAACCATTACCTTGTGCATAGAACTAACCGTAAATACTCCAATAAGCCCCCCTCTTCATCTCCGCCTGGTAGAGCATGCTGTCGAAGTTGAAGAAGGGTAGGGGGGCTTATCAGAGTATTTACGGACTTACCTTGTGCATAGAACTAACCATTACCTTGTGCATAGAACTAACCGTAAATACTCCAATAAGCCCCCCTCTTCATCTCCGCCTTGTAGAGCATGCTGTCGAAGTTGAAGGAGGGGAGGGGGGCTTATCAGAGTATTTACGGTTACCTTGTGCATAGAAATAACCATTACCATAGACACCATTTCTTGAACATAGTAACCGTAAATACTCCAATAAGCCCCCCTCTTCATCTCCGCCTGGTAGAGCATGCTGTCGAAGTTGAAGAAGGGGAGGGGGGCTGTAGCTAGCGGACCTTGTGCATAGAACTAACCATTACCTTGTGCATAGAACTAACCGTAAATACTCCACCTAAGCCCCACTCTTCATCTCCGCCTGGTAGAGCATGCTGTCGAAGTTGAAGAAGGGGAGGGGGGCTTGATGCAGAGTATTTACGGCCCATTACCTTGTGCATAGAACTAACCGTAAATACTCCAATAAGCCCCCCTCTTCATCTCCGCCTGGTAGAGCATGCTGTCGAAGTTGAAGAAGGGGAGGGGGGCTTATCAGAGTATTTACGGTTACCTTGTGCATAGAACTAACCTTACCTTGTGCATAGAACTAACCATTACCTTGTGCATAGAACTAACCGTAAATACTCCAATAAGCCCCCCTCTTCATCTCCGCCTGGTAGAGCATGCTGTCGAAGTTGAAAGAAGGGGAGGGGGGCTTATCAGAGTATTTACGGTTACCTTGTGCATAGAACTAACCATTACCTTGTGCATAGAACTAACCGTAAATACTCCAATAAGCCCCCCTCTTCATCTCCGCCTGGTAGAGCATGCTGTCGAAGTTGAAGAAGGGGAGGGGGCTTCTGTTCTGTCCTTTTTCTTAGATCTGTTAAGTTTTTATTGATGAATCGATCCGACACAGCCCGCAGGCCGTAATCCACCGCGGTGGGGCGGATCATCTGTAAAGAACTTCGACCAAGCCAGACGCGGCGCGGTCAGAGATGCTTATCAGCGTGATCGGTCAGCATGCAGGCAGCAGTCCCCCTCGATTGCTCAAGGGGTCCCTAGGGGCTTCCTCTGCCAGATTCTGAACACGAAGACGCCTTTGCGATAAGCGCTGACCCGCCTTAGCGTGTAGTACACGTACGCTCTCCGGCATAGTGGCTGTGGAAAATGCTATCAAAGCGACTTTCGCCGCAGCAAATCCCATTGGGTCAGTCAGCGGGAATCGAACCGCTCTCCGCACGCGCCGCAAGGACGCGATTGGTCGTTTGGCCCGACGCGCTAACCGACTCGACCACTTTGCCAATAGGCTTATCAGAGTATTTACGGTTACCTTGTGCATAGAACTAACCTTACCTTGTGCATAGAACTAACCATTACCTTGTGCATAGAACTAACCGTAAATACTCCAATAAGCCCCCCTCTTCATCTCCGCCGTGTAGAGCATGCTGTCGAAGTTGAAGGAGGGGAGGGGGGCTTATCAGATTATTTTCGGATAACTTGTGCATAGCACTCACCTTACCTTGTGCATAAAACTAACCGTAAATACTCCCAATAAGCCCCCTCTTCATCTCCGCCTTGGAGAGCATGCTGTCGAAGTTGAAGGAGGGGAGGGGGGCTTATCAGAGTATTTACGGTTACCTTGTGCATAGAACTAACCTTACCTTGTGCATAGAACTAACCTTACCTTGTGCATAGAACTAACCGTAAATACTCCAATAAGCCCCTCTTCATCTCCGCCTGGTAGAGCATGCTGTCGAAGTTGAAGAAGGGGAGGGGGGCTTATCAGAGTATTTACGGTTACCT
>JASAMZ010012060.1:0-10000 GCA_030248115.1 Linhomoeus sp. GSCO2_2
CCAAATCTACCTGCCCAAAAATCTGCTATGTAAAAAAGTTTGCTGCCCAAAATCTGCTCCCCAAATATGCCCCAAAGAGCGAGAAATGTCCCAACATTTTGGCCCAAAAATGTCCCAAAAAGGCCAACGTCCAAAATGTCCCAAAAAGGAGCAAAATGTCCCAAAAAAGGCCGATCTCGATAGTCCTCCTGGAACATGGAAGGGAGGCGTAGAAGGAGGGAGAGGAGAGGGGAGGGTGAACGGCGCGCCGATAGAGGCATTGAAGTGGGAGGCGAGGTGGTCGTACAAGAAGTGTGGTGCAAACGTACTACTAGGTTACGGTAGATAATCGTGGGTAGACTAGAAGCAGGAATAGAGGGATTGGAGGGATCGTGGTGCAGATTTTTACACCACGGGCCATGGTGTAATAATGGTGGGTATACTACTTTTCGATCACAAAATCAGTTTTTGGCGTCCCAATGCTTACAGGCCCATTGCTCGAGAATGGCAAGCGGCATTCAGTTGGCTTGTGCACCGTTGGATTCGCCGTTTGATTCTCTATCGTGATGCTGTACGTTTGGTCATTTGTAGGATTTCCCTGGAAAGCACCATGCGCTCCTGTGATTTGGGGCTGCAGAAGTTACTGGCAACTTTGACATTACGCTACAGTCAAACGTGACGTTGTTCGAAGATGGTGTAGTAGAATAAAGTATTTGTCTTTGTGCCCTCTGTCTCTCCACCAAATTTCAGCTGAATCGGTTGCAAACTATTTTTGACGAGACAGCGAAATATTGTACATTAATTTGTAGAAAACAGTTTGCAACCGATTCAGCTGAAATTTGGTGGAGAGACAGAGGGCACAAAGACAAATACTTTATTCTACTACACCATCTTCGAACAACGTCACGTTTGACTGTAGCGTAATGTCAAAGTTGCCAGTAACTTCTGCAGCCCCAAATCACAGGAGCGTATGGCGCTTTCCAGGGAAATCCTACAAATGACCAAACGTACAGCATCACGATAGAGAATCAAACGGCGAATCCAACGGTGCACAAGCCAACTGAATGCCGCTTGCCGTTCTCGAGCAATGGGCCTGTAAACATTGGGACGCCAAAAACTGATTTTGTGATCGAAACGTCGCAAAGTTTTTCGCTCGTAATTTTTTGTTCTTAAGGCGCGGCTAGGCCAAACTTGGCAGGTATGTGGGCCCACTTAATGTCTACGCAGCGCACCTAAGCAAGACGCCCAAAGCTGTAGAGTCTCAAGTCAATCTCAATCGAATTTAAAATTTGTCAATTTTCGCCGAAAAACGAGCGCCGCAGGCGGTTCCGACAAGCGAGGAGGGCGTCGTTTGGCCAAAAGTTGCTTCCATGTGTTCCCCACACACCCTACAAATTTCAGCCAGATCGGCCGCAGAACCCGCGAAAAATGGCCAAATGGACTCCAATTTTGGGGGTTTCCGAAAAAATGTTAGTAAATAAAAAAATAGGGGTCGGGAGAATCGCTATAACTTTTGAACGGCTGGTTTCTGAACTTTCATACTTACAGGGTTTAGTAAGGACATATTGCTCTACAAAATGCAGGTGGAACGAAAAAAATCTGTAGTCAGGAAAAAAAGTCGATTTTTTACTGTGGCGTCCCGTTTCCGTGCGTGTTGCGTGATTAAGTGGAAATATGCGTGGCCCAATAGAGCTCGTCGAGACCTATCGATTGGTACCAAACTTGGTTTGGTTCATCACACTACAACATCGGAAGACCCCCAAAAACCTCCAGTCTCAGTTTTTTTTGGACAGACTTTAGTGCGATAGTTTGACAATGCCGATTCCATTTAACCGCTGCTCGATTAGCTGTAGCGATCCGTAGGCATATGTTCGGCGCTGTTGCCGAATCTGATCCGCCGCTAGATATTGTACACATACAGTACCCTGTTTTGCATTCTGAACGTCTCCAACCTTCTTGTTGAATTCATTCGTCGCACGACAGCACGGTAACCCACATGAGTAGACAACTCGGGAACGGCACAATACACGATCGCAGCTCCATCTGTTTACTTGACCAACTGTCGCAGGCCAATACAATGCACTGGGCGGCTTGACAACGACGAATGCACTAAGCCAAACAAACTGCGTACTATGAAATATTCTGCCGCACCAAAACAAAACGGTCTATCTAACCAGGAATTCGGCTAGGCGAACACATCAAATGCCACACTCACAGCCGCACTACGACAACAACTGCGCCAACGAGAGGGACCAACGCACGATCAATAACAAACAAAGGAACGATCTTCTTGCCGCTTCTATCACATGAGAAGATACTGCAGACCTTCCTCCCCCTCTCCCAGGTGCTCTCGGCGCCACGCGCGAAACCTCGCCCGCTCCTCCTTCAGCTTGACTGAAATTTGTGGAGTCTCCCAGACCATTTCCCAAACATTTGAATAGGGTGGGAGACTCTACTGCGATGCAATGCCCCATACGCAGCCTATGTACATACGCACGCACTTCTGTCGGCCATCACGGAGAGTCCCCGTCCGAAGGGTATCATGGTTCTCGCCTTGCTCTCGATCATCCGATTGGCGCGCCACAGGGGGCCTGCGCGAAGGGACAGCGTTCCGTTTCTTCAGAACAGGAAGACGACACAACTACCGTAACCAGGAACGTACAGAGAATGACGGCGTCTCCGCGGGAGGCGGTCGCGCAGTTGGGATCTGAATATTCGACACGACCTCGCAGATGCTGTGGTCACACTGCCGCCGATGCCACAATAGACTCACGAACGAGCTCCTTCATGTCCACTGTCGGCAGCAGCTCGAGGAATTCTTCCAAGGGATCGGAAGCGGCTTCTTCTTCCTTGGACGGCGCCGGGATCGCCGCTTCTTCGACGTGGACAGTTTCCTCCTTCGACGACGGCGGCGGCGGCTCCTCCCCGCGGCTTCCGGCGCCCTTCGTCGGCGTCAGCTCTTCCTCCTCCTCCTCCCTCTCCTCGGGCGCCGCGCCCACTTCGATCTGCTCGGGAGCCGACTGCTGCGCCAACGGCCCCACTGCGCCTCTCAGCTGCGGCGCTGCAAATGGTGGGTTGGCTACCGTGTCGCCTAGTGGAATCCACTATGTATGCGGAACCGCAGCTCGACTCTCACGCAGAACGGTGGGCTTGTGGTGGGCGAAGGTTCGCTGCTGAGCGGCCACGGCTTCGGCCACCGCTCTAAGGAAGGGGAACTGGCCCTTCGTTGCCGACGACACTTGTACCCCAACCGGTACGCCAGCGACGGACAGATCGATCACCGGAGTAGACGCCTGTAGACGACCCGTCGCTACATAACTCACAAGCAACACCTCGGCACCAAATCGAGAAGCGCACCAGGACAGGCGTGCTGGCGAGGCCGCTGCTTCCGCTGGCGCTGTGGATGGCGCCGCCCAATCGGTCCGCCGCGTGAGCAACCACCGTCGTCGCCGTTCTGTGTCAAATGGGCACTTCGACAAATGCAGTCGACAGATGTAGTTCTCACTTCTCCTCACTTGGTACACACACGTACAAACAAACAAACAACTGACTTGGCACTTCGAACAAACACAGAGAAAGACATAATCAGCCCACTCGGCCAAACTGGCACTGGTGCTGTCGTCGAGAAGGGAGGCGCGCTCTTCCTCAACCGTCGACAGTTCCACGGAATCGACAGGCGCCTCTCCCCCTCCTTCCTGCAGCCACTGCTGCGACGACAACGCCGTCGGGAAAGCGGCCGTGTCGAAGACCACTGCCACCGTTCGGGAGAACTTGAAGCTGAGAGAACAAGGCGAAGCGTGAGTATCGTTGACGACAGTGAATACACGCTGAGCAAAACGAGCTTCGCTCACAGCGCCGCCATTCCCATGCTGAAGGAGCACTGCTCGACGGGAGGCCGGCTCTGTCGGTGCGCCTCGCAGTAGAACTCGACCTCCTCCGCCGAGGCTCCACCGACCCACTGAAGAGCAAATGTCTCCCATCGACAGTAATCGGAGTGCCACACTGTAAATCCACTACACAATATCTTGTCGTTAGCGTACCGGCTTCTCCGCGGGGTGCTCCAAGGCGTCTCTGGCGTCCCTTCCCAGCTTCTTCTGGCCGCTGTAGTCGTTGAGAACGAGCGCGAGGTCCTCGAGACTCATGAGGCGCTTGGGTTCCACCGACTTCGTCAGACGATTCGCTCTCTGGTTCCGCTGCTGCTTCAGCCACTCGAACAGGCCGTGCGTCTCGTTGTAGGAGGAGAGGGAGTGGAACAGCATCTCGTTGGGGCGCGTCTCGTTCATAATCTCCAGTAGAACTTGCACGGGATCGGCTGAGAACGAATAGGAGGGGTCAGGTCTCTAGTGTTTATCAGCATGCAACTGAACGAACGCTGTGACCTTTCACGAGCTACCATGCTCCATCCGAAGGGTACGCGACATTTCTACATAAACATGTCGTAGGGCTATCTGCAACTCAGGGCTGTTTGCAACCATAGTGCTAGGAGAACGCGGTTGTCAATAGCCCTAGGGCTATCGACGACCGCGCGCTTTCGTCCTCCTCCATCAGATAAGGATGTCCCTTCGCGGCCCGTTAACCCTTCTGTCAGTTAACCCTTCTGTCATAAGCTGGCTTCAACACATCAATGTTCACTATGGGTTAACCCACAGCAAGTTGACTATATTGCACGCAAAGAAATCGCGAAAATTCAACGAGGGCGTTTTCCTCAGCGAGAGAAAGCAACAGCGACGTAACAATTGGCAAGTTTGGCTGTCACATATTATCGCAGTGCTTACTAGAATGACACTTGTGGGTAAGCTACACGGAGTGCATTGCAACAGCTACACACTGCAATTTGCAGATTGAGGCAATCAAACGGCTGCCTTCGGTGGAGTTCCTAACGGAAGAACCTGGCAAACAGTACTACAGAAGGCTAACAATCCTATTATGACTGGGGGTAGATTCTCATTTGGTGGCAGGTTGTCGTTCAACAAAACAACGCCAACATCTCGCGCCTGGAGTGGAATGCGATCTTGACTAACCCAAATTTACTCAAACGTCTTCACTCTGGTACAGCAACACAGCTGAAATGAACATGGATGTGTTGAAGCCAGCTTATGACAGAAGGGTTAACCATATGACCTTTCTGGATACTCACGGACGATCAAATAGGTCATCTTCGTCCTGGATGCGGATTCGAAACTCCCAAGGCGCAAATTTAAAACTTGTGATCCACAACTGGCGGGAGTCACAAATGAAATTTTGCATGTGGCGGAACGACGATTGCTAGTTGTGCAAGTCTGCTAAGCAGTAGTCTTTGAATGATTGGCTATATTGTGACGTCGTTGAGATTTCATCCAGCATCTACTCGCGCCTCGTTTGTTGTAAATCCATCCCCTGAGAAAGAGGATTTTGTCTTTTGTTCCCGCGTCCCAAATCTTGTGCCATTGCCAAGTTGGTCGCACTAAGCAGTTCTCTAAGTTCGCGAAAATGGAAGAGCAGTTAATTGAGAGGGTTGAATCGCTCGCAGACTGCCGCGCGTGATCTGCAGTCCACTTTCAATTGCTCGTTTGCCACTTGGCTCGCATCTGCTGCCACACTACATACAATAGGTAGGTATGTAGGTATGCACCTCTGCTGCTCACTCGCTACTGTGTCGATACGTTGCCTAGTCCATTGGTGCGGAGTACTGCGCTTCGTCGCTGAGCCTTTCCTTGCTATGTCTCTTCCTGTTAGATGCGACCCCCTCCCTCACCGTCACGCTCCCTACCTAATCAGTAGAGGTCTCAACGGGCCCCCGAGCCCGAGGCCCGGCCGGGCTTGGGCGGGCCTGGGCAAGTTCCCGTCGGGCTGGGCCGGGCCCGGCCCGACCAAAAAAATGTCGGGCCGGGCCTGGGCGGGCCCAATGTTCTCCAGGCCCGACATCGGGCCTTGTTCCAGCAGGATGCTGACAAAACTGTTGTTAAGGCAAGCTTCTAGAGGGAATTTTAATGTGCTGTGCTGCCAATTTAAGTGAAGGGAATCAAAATACCTAAAAGCTTTTCAGTTTTGTCATGAAATAAAATGTACTAATGCCCATGCTGCGTATGTACATACATGACAAGGCACGTATGTACACGTATATTGTGTACAGTGACAGTGAGCATTCAACTTCAACTCTACATAACTTTTTCACCTGTGAACATTTCGAAAACCGGTAAAATGCATTCAAAAGAGAACAGAATGCTTTATTCGACGGTAGTGGACCGCCTCCTGTAACATCTGCAACTCACAATCTCTGGCGATTTGAAGTTGACGGTCAAAGCATCAGCCACAGACCATCTCGCAGTCAACTTTGGTGACCTGTATATCTCGCGTTGCTGCCGCTACTGAAAAATTTCTTTTGCCACCTAATAGAGCGTTCAATCCTCTTTCAAACGCCGTTAGCCGCTTCTAAAAATGTTGAGGAACGCGAAAGTTACAGAGCTTTGATCTAAGTCATCGCAAAAAATTTCGGGCTTTTTCAGGCGGGCCTAAACTGGTCTCGGGCGGGCCTGGTCAACGGCCCCAACGGGCCGGGCCGGGCCGGGCCTTGCGAAAATTTTTCGGGCCGGGCTTGGGCGGGCCTGGGTTTTCATCGGGCCGGGCCGGGCCTAGATGTCAAGGCCCGTTGAGACCTCTACTAATCAGTTCGATTCGCGCGTTGATTGCTCTGTGATTTGCAAATTACCCTTCTTTCTAGCATCAAATCAAAACTCTCTCTGTGGACGACCTTAAGAGACGACCTTAGGTGGACAAATTCTGAACTTGGTCGTCTTCCTCCCACGACACGGTCGATCAAGCTAAGGTCGTCCGTACGTACCCAAGAAGGTCATATGGTTAAGGGCCGCGAAGGGACACCCATATCAGATGGAGGAGGGCGAAAGCGCGCGGTCGTCGATAGCCCTAGGGCTACTGACGACCGCGTTCTCCTAGTACTATGGTTGCGAATAGCCCTGGGATGCAGATAGCCCTACGACAAACATACATCACCGTGCGTACATAAACTGCGCAACGCGCAACGTCGAGTCGACGCAAATCGTCTCAGCATAGGTCCATCAAAACCGAGACAACAACCCTCGCAGATGTTAGAATGTACTTCACTCACCCGCATTCGATCTCGCGTCCTTCTCTCGTTGGCCATCGGCCAGACTCCAGTGCTTCCGATCCAGAATCCCTTGGGCCAAGCAGAACTTGATCAGAGTAATCTCGGACGGCAGAAATGTGTTGAGGCCCTTGGGACACAGCGCGGAGACGGCAAAGAAAGCCTTGTGCACGATCGCGCCCTCCTCCGCTGCAAAAGAGCGGCGTACATTCGATGCTAGCAGCCAACACAATCCGCTGCGATAATGAGAACTAATATGGCGGATACATAGCTTTACCGCCGAGCGAGCTCCACTCCAGCTTCTGAAGGAACGTCCGTCGCTGCTTGACCCGCTGCTGCAGCAGTCGGGAAGAGCTCAGTTTCATGAAGAACTGAAAGAACGAGCAACGACAACGGGTGAACGGTAACGGGGCTGCGAGTCATCAGGCAAAGAAGGGCAGCACAGCGCACCGGCGACACTCTCTCCGCCTCCTGTTCAGCCTGGACGACGCCGGTGGGTCGGTGTCGATTCGTGATCGGAGGCGGCTGCTGCGCCGCCGGCGACCTTCGGAGGCCCAAGATCTCCTGCAGGGGAGGCGGCCTCGAGTGCTTCGCCAAAACCGTCGAATCGGGTCGGATCTGCAATGGAAGCGATCCACGGACATCGCAGTTTCGAAGCCGCGTGCGCCGCACTGAAGCGAAGATGCTCGCCTGAGTCGCCATCATAGGTGGTGGAAGTGGAGCAACGGTGGCGCTTCTTGTCCCAATGCCTCTCAGCCCCATTCCAGGCGGTAGTACGTTGGGAGGAAGCGGTGGTGGAAACGGGGGCAGAGGAGGCGGCGGAGGAAGCGGCGGAATGGACATCAGGGGAATGGGAGTGCGCGTCAGCGTCGGCGGCACAGACGGCGGCACGCCCAGCATCGGAGAGCTCGACGAGGAGACACTCTTCACCAGGTGCTTCTGCGCCTTCCACCACGCCTTCAGCTCCTCGGGCAGATTCTGCAACACAACTTTGCCTATTATTCGTTTTGCTTTAGCACGGCAATTTTTCAGCGTTAGCTGCCATATTTTCCGTCAACCGACCTGCCAACCGTCGTTTGCCGAGTCGAGAAGCTCGTCGAATTTCAGTTTCCTACCAGCGGTCTGTTCCAAATACCCGCGGTTGTTCTCCGCGTACAGTATGAATCCGTTTGGCTTATTCTTGTGAAGCGGCATTTCTGATCTCGCGCGGTTCACGAGCAAGGATACTTCATTCGCACCACGAATAACGACTAGACAATTCCTCACGGCAAAACAACGGGACAAATTGACTCGCTCCAGTGAGCAAAACGCAATCGCGCCGACAACTCCGCTTCAATTTTCCGCAACTACCGTAACTGAATTAGAATAAATAAGCTAGCAAGTTAGGTTTTCTGTGTATTCAAAATTTGTTATAGGCAGTCGTAAAAATTGCGCAGCTTTCAAACGTTCGAAAGTTATGCGAGTTGCGTTACTGTAGCACCACCAAATTCAAAAGTTTAGCGTTATTACATGTTTCGCCACCACACTAGTGACTCGCCTTGAGACCGCTGTTTAGTCACAAACAAACAATGAGGACGTTTGTTCTCGTTGTTTCATCCTTCCTCTTCCACATATCACACATCGGCAGTCCCTACGACGACGAAGGCTACGATGAAGCCACAAAAGTTTGGAATGTGGCAACTGTTCTGAGACACAGCAGCCATCCTCTTCGAATGGTCAGAATCCGTTGAGGGTGGCGGCATCAAGCTCAGGCTGATCGTCTACTTGGGATTTTTGTGGGGACGCTGTCTTTAGACCGGCGGCGGGCGGCACCACATCCGTACTCTCCTCCGTCGTTCCGGCGACAGAAAGCAGGTTGTCGCCGTCGAGGGTAGTCGAATCGACACCGTCGGCCGTTCTCGCGGCACCACCAAACTCGTCCGTTTCGGCGTCAATCGCGCCGGCGACGCTTTCCTTCTCGAACTCGGCTCCGGCCGCCGGCAGACTACCCGACTCGGTAGCACCGAACTGCGCCCCTAAAAGAAGTGGATAGATGTACTGTACAGTTACAGAGTATAACAAAATCAAGTCTCAAACCGACCGGCGGGAACTTCCCCCTCTCCGAGTGGCACGCTGTCTGCGACGTCGACGACGTTTGTGTCTTCCATTATAGTTTCCAACCGAGCCGCGCCCAGCGCCGGTGGACCTGCGAGTTAGGGGGCTATATGTTCGGAAACAATAGTAGTGGAGTGACAGCAAAGTAAGCACGGAACGACGTAATGATACCAACAAGTGCGTACAGTACGACCATGAGGAAAGCCTGCTCACGAATTGGAGGCGGCTGTTGCGACGCCTGCTGCTGCTTCGCCACCTTCGAGTCAGGCTCCTTCTTGTCGTCTGCGCCGGACGCGGCGCTGATGGCGGGGAACCGTCCCCCTTTGGCCAGCTTGTCGCAGAGTAGGGCGATATGCTTCTTGAAACGACCGGTCTCTGTCAGCTTCTGGAGCTCGTGGGTGGCGGGAGAGGCGGCCGAGTGGCCCTTCGACAACACGTGAAGCAGATGGGCCACAGCCGAGTCCACGCGCTCCTCCCAGAGCTGCGTTGAATAGACAACGGTAGAAATACATATCATGCACTTCCTAAACAGACAGAACTCTTCTCTTCGATCTACCTGATCGGCGTACTCCTCAGCGAAGGGCGCCAGGGCTGCAGTCAGCTGTCGACTGTTGGACTGGTCCAGCGAGTACTGGAGTTGAGCCAGCAGGAGAACCAGTTTGACGCCGCAGACGATGCTGAGCATCTTCTGGCGGGACAGAGCCTGCACCTCATGGATGGCATTGGCGATGTTCAGCACCTGAGCGACCATGACGTTACTGTAACTCATCGAAGAACAGTGCATGTAGGTGCAAACACTGGCCGACCTGTCGGTGTGTCATGTCG
>JASAMZ010012061.1:0-30231 GCA_030248115.1 Linhomoeus sp. GSCO2_2
CCCAGTAAGCCCACCCTTACTACTTTCGTAAGCTCGGAGGGTTCACAAATTTTGGCAAGATTCGCTCAGACCGGCCAAATTAGGAATTCCCCTAACAGTTCGCTCGAGATTTCGAAGCACAACTGCAATGTCACGCCCTCGAATCTTCTAGAATTCTGAAGAAATCGCTTTCTCACTTCAAACACAGCTATTTGGTTATCCGCAGATTTGCGCTCTGTGCTAATTTCACTGGCGATTTATACTGAGACGATGTCTCAGAACGGGCTTCTTTGTTGACTATGACAAAACTCTAAATATTTGTGCGTCTTTCTGAAACGGATGCTAGCAACTGTTTTACAACTGCGTCATCTGTTGCACACTGTAAGTCTGAACAACTAGAACTATTCAATTCTTCAAACTACAGCACTGACAAAGATGGAATAAATACGTTTTTCCACTAGGTACGTTTCGCCACTACTCTGCACTTTCAAACCACGCAACAAGACACAGAAGGTACGCAAATTTCTGTACATACGGGGTCGAAACGTATTAGCTTATCATAGAAATACGAGGGAGTATGGTATCTACTCGTCGAGCGCAATAGAGGAAGGCCAAAATCTCGTCCCCGAGTACTAGCTAGACTACGCGTCTGTTTGTGAACGCCACCAATCGACAGTCCCAGTCACTGCAACGTTTCTCCGACTAATGGACGTCGCACAGCTACCTACACCTATAACACGTTTCCCAATCTAACTACCACCATACTTCTCATCTCATCACCACTTCTCGGCGTCGAGGCTGACGACTGGCTGATTGCCAATAACTCTGGCGCTGTGTCTCTCGTGCTTGGGCACGGCCAGGCAGTCGCCCCTCTCCAGCACCACCGTCTGTCCCATCATGGTCATCTCGAAGCGACCTTCGAGCACCCCGTCGATCTTGTCGATCTGTGGGAATTGTGAGGGGATGGAGGTGATTGATTGGGATGGAAGAAAAAAAGTCGCCCAAATCCATTACAGTGTGGTTACAGGCCCAGGTTTTGATACGTTAATCTCGGTACTGGAACAACTAACTGCACAGCCAGGAATTCGTCGGTTGAGCTTCGGACCTTATTCGTAACCAATTTGGGTAATTGGTAACTGCGAACCTTTGAAGTGAATGTGCGGCATGGCTGGTTATCACCCAAATCGAAGTTGTAAGGAAGTCCCCAAGCTCAACCGCTATACTCCCCCGGCGAATTTACAGCCAACCACGGAATGGAATTCCAGCTGCCAATCACACAGCGAACCATTCATGATTACTGTCACGAGTATACAGTACTCCAACCGAGTGCGTGTGCGTGGGGAAGGTGCAGCCTGGGGGGTAGGTGTAGCGGCTGACGGAGTAGCCTCTCTGCTCCATTTTCTTGCGCATATTGGCCTCCGATAGCTCCCCGTCTCTACTCACATCCCACTTCTCCACCTGGGGAGCCGCTTCAGTGGTTTTCGAGTCCTCAGATGACATGTTGCCTTTTCGCTATGAACGGTATCATTTGCAGACGATTTCACAGATGTGACCATTCTACAGTAATCGGCTTTCAATGGGCACACCCTGCATCGCAAGCAGCAGATGAGAAATTTTGCTGCAAGAACTGGTTTACTGGCAAATTCAACATTTCGTAACAACAACTAGCAGTATTATGACACTGTCCATAGCGGGAACGCCAGATTTGCTGACCATTGTCGACAACAAACAAGCGAACCAAAATTGCTACAAATGACCGCGGCCAAGCAAATGTTTACCCACAAACCCAAAGCGAAAGCACCCTCTGCACACGGATTGAATATTAGGCACTCGATTTGGAGTAAACGCACCGAACAGAACGCAGCAACAAATCAAAACGTCTTACGGAAACACTGGATTCATCTCGCATCATAATGCCTTCGATTCGACTGTCCCAATAGAGCATTCCATACAAGCTACAAGGAAGAGAGCAATGCCAACAACCGTCTTAGCGAATTTACACAGTACCCTCATAAAATCTGACCCAAGACCGACAGTACCGTACCACCTCCCCAACAGCGCAACCCAAGCGACCAACGCGATTATTATATGCAGTGCGAGGGATGCGCGGTCTATAGAATCTCGTCTCCCAACCGAAATTTGTCTAGCGCGCTCAGATTTACAGACTGGTCCAAGGTAAGTGGGACCCGTAACTTCGCGGCCGCTGTTTTCAAGCGTGAATCACAGATCAGGTCTCAATTTGGACAGGACATACTACAGGGTGTTTCTAAAGAAGCGCCAAACTTTCAGACCAATTCAAACAGTAGAGAGCAAATGGCGTTGTTTTGATCAAGGTCACACCGAAAATCGGGTGCAGCGGCTTTTCATTGATCGTGGATCTCCAGAAGTGAAAAGCCGCTTCACCCGATTTTCGATATGACCTTATCAAAACAACGCCATTCGCTCTCTACTGTATGAAATGGCCTCAAAGTTTGGCACTTCATCAAAAAGACCCTGTAGTACGTCCTGTCCAAATTAAGACCTGATATGTGGAGTCACGCTTGAGAACCGCGCTCGCAAAGTTATGGGTCTCACTTTTTGGTCCACCCTGTAAAAATTCACCATTTCTACAGTACCCTCATCCGAAGCACCTCTGCCACATCCGTCTGAAGAGGTCGCTCTTCTCCGTCACCAGCTCCTCGATGTGCGCCCTGTGCGCGCCTCCAGCGTGCTGGGTGAACGGGCCAAATGTCGTGCTTCGTTTGTCGCACCTTCGACAGACGTAGCGCTTCCACAGCTCGTTCGCTTGGCCCAGCTCGGCGAACACGTGCAGTGTGCGCATGCGGATGCTCCTGTGGCAGAGTTGGCAGCTGGACGAGTCACCGCTGCTGCTGCACAGGGTGGGACTGGGAGAGTTGGTGGTGGCAGATTGCTCTCGCTGCTGGCTGGATCTGGGACGTTTGGACGCCTGGCTGCCATGGGAAGTGGAGCCCATGGCCAGCTCGGAGGGGAAGCAGCGCTTGCGGAAGCGCCTGCGATCGATAGGTATGTTCTCCTGGGTTGTCAGTGGCGCCTACTGCGGCGCCATAGAGACTACACACAGACACGCTGAGGCTTCTTGTCGCATAAAATTGTGAGTGCTCTGTGCGACGCCTCTGGCACGGAAGTCGGCACTCCATCTGCGGAGGAAGTCAACGCCAAGCATCCCTTCCACATGAGGCAAGCAACAGCCAGCTGTCATTCATGAGATCGCTTCTACCTATCATACGACTTCTGACATCACCCACCTCATGTCCGTGTACAGCTCTGTCCTGTTGTCGACTGGTTTCAGGCCCACAGCCTTTGGGTGCCTACGCTTCAGATGTTGCGCCACTGTGGAGAACTCGTATGCGTCGTAAAAGTCGCAGCCGTCTACTGGGCACTCCACCGCCCTACTAGCCACGTGGGCGCGATACACGTGCTCAATGGTCGCCGAACGCACTACTGAGACCTGTCGAGTGGACAGTGGATGATAGATTTGAGTATGCAGTAGTAAAAAGTGTAAGTGAGCGCCCACCGAGCACAGTTCGCACTTCAGAGGGCCGTCTTTCCCGCCGGGGGAAGGCAGAGGGTTGGTAGTTCCACTGGGAGAAGCCTCTGTAACTGCTTCGGCAGTTGTGCTTCCTTCGGCTTCCTGAGGAGGAAACACAGACATCTGAAACAACTGGCATTCGCAGCGGGATTGGATTACCGTACAAAGTACTGTGTCGGTTTGTCCAGAAGAAAACTCGAATTCAAATAAGTCAAACGGGAGAGGCGCAAGATTTACCATTGTAGTACGAAGTGCGCCAAATTATCCTATTGGTGGGTGACATCTGGGGGGGGGGGGGGCCCATCCCATCGTAATCAAGACCTGTCAAGACCTACAGTACCCCATTCTCCTCCTCCATCCACACTTCTTCTTCTTCCCTTCTCTCACTACCACCACCACTGAAGCGCGCGAGGTCAACGTTGAGGTCTCGCTCCAGATGTCCCGCGAGGAATGCCTTCATGGCGAACTTCAGGTGACAGAAGTCGCACTCGTACACCGGCGGGTCTCTAGTGGAAACTACCTTGGAATTCTGAAAGGATGGTGATCGATTTGTCACAAATCATCACAGCTTTGTGGGAATTCTGCTGGATCAGCGCGCGAGACGTTGACTTACTACGACGGCACCGAACCATCAAATGACAGACACTGATTAGCGAGAGGAGATGGAATGTTGTAATCTATCCACAAACTGTCACACCACTGAATCATGCAGTGAAGTGCGCCAGACCTGAATGACAGCCTCCACGGCTTCCGAGATGTGTGTCGGGCACGACGGTGAATCCCAGGCCGCTTCGCGCACAAAGCACCGACTGTAGTAGGTCTGAACAGTGATTGGATACAAAACTCCAACGATTTTTGAAACGGCGCAAAGAGTACGCGCTAGCATCACAGCCACAAAAGACGCACTTCACTGAGAGATCGCAGATGAGCTTCATCCGTAGCAGACTTCAGATCCGGGTTGATACGCAGTTCCATGTGGCGCTTCGCGTGAGCTCTGCGAGCCGCTTCGTCGCGCCATTCTTCAGCTTTGTCAGTCGGCGCGATCCCGAGAAAGGAGCACAAATTGCAGGCAGCTGCAAAGACATGACAAACATTTCAATTTTGTACAAAATACGGAATTTCGAGAAATTTCAGATCACACATCGAATGTCGACGCTCGACGACGACGATGGCGTTTGCTGGCCATCAGCCGGAAGTTCGACTTCGCCGTCCTGCGACAAAGGAGCTACCAGAGAATCCAGGGTCTCATTTTGATGCAGCGTTTCACTCTTGATTGGCAGTTCGAACTCTTTCAAAGCCTCAAAGTCCATCGCGCTAGATGCTAGCTATCACGTGGCAAGATTGGCCCAATTTCAGAGTTCTCCAGATGATTGGCAAGAACCGGCAGACACAGCACGCTGAGAATACGAACTTTCTTCGTTCAAGTGGGTCATGTTTCGACAGAAACCGGCGTCTTGACACGATGACTTCGTTCAGACGTCAATTTCACTTTGCAGCAGTTTTGTCTTCTAGCGGAAAATTGCAGTCGCTGTGACGTATTCACTAAACGAATGCGTTGTTTTACGAGAGATGTGCAGTTTGTACAGCGTTCCCAATCCACAGCATATGGTAGGGTGACTACGGTATGACAACTTGATGCAGGAGTCCCTGCACACACATGTATACCACGGCATCTGTAATCTAGTGGGAAGCACTTCGATCGTGACTGGGACTCCGGGTTTGCATCAAGATGCCGCTTGTAAGTTCGTGACAGCCGTCAAATATGAACGGCAAGTCCGTGGCGAGTGCGCTGGCGCTGGCGGCGCTATATTATCCGTTCTCCATCGGTCTCACCTTTTACCAGAAGTGGTTCATACACCAGGTTGGGTTGCAGAGGTACAGAATGAGCTGTTATGCACTATCGAATCAATTTTGGATTTCAGAAATTCGAGTTTCCACTGACGGCGGTCGCCATTCACTACGTGCTCAAATTCGTGGCTGTGTGTCTAATTCGCATGGCACTGGGAAGGCATCGCCCAGTCAAGAGCTCAGAGTCATCAACAACTCAAAGCCAGAAAGCTAGCGCCATAAACTGGCGCGTTCACGTACTGAGAATAGCGCCTGTGGGCATCGCCGCGTCTGTGGACATCGGCCTGTCCAACTGGGCCTTTGAATTCATCACCATATCACTGTGGGTTTGATAAACTTGATGTTTGAATTGAACATTACAGTACTGTCCCAATTTCAGCTATACCATGTCCAAGTCCAGTTGTATCGTCTTCATACTCTTCTTCGCCGTGCTTCTTGGACTGGAGAGATTTGTGAGTGAACATGAGTAGGCGCTAACGGCTAAACTGAAGTGGGGTGGTACGGAGTGGAGCGGAGTGGTGCAGCCAGAGTGGAGAGTGGAGTGGTGAGGAGTGGAGTAGGGTGGAGTGGAGTTATAGTGGAATGGAGTGGAACTTGAATGGAATGGGGTGGAGTGGAGTAGAACATGAGTGGGGTGAGGTGGTATGGAGTGGAGTGGAGTGCAGTAGTGTGGAGTGGAATACAGTGGCGTGAGGCGCATTTGGAATGAAGATTAGAGTGCAAGCTTGATGTCCCGACTTACCGCATTCTACCGTACCCCCAGCACACTCAATCCTCCTCTCCTCCCTCCAGCGCCTCTCCCTGCTGGGGGTGGTGGTGCTCATAGCGGGGGGTCTCTTCCTGTTCACCTACAAGAGCGAGCAGTTCGACGCCATGGGCTTCTTCCTGGTGGAGTTGGCCGCTGCCTGCGCCGGCGTCAGATGGGCCCTGTCACAGTTCGTCATGCAGAAGGAGGCTTTGGGTACGGTAGCTTTGGTTTTGTTGCGAATGATGGAATTGTTGTTGGATGTCAGTGTGTGCTATGACTTGAAACACGCCCTGTTCAGGCCTGCACAATCCAGTGGACATGATCTACCATGTTCAGGTATGGTGATTGTGTCTGTTACAGTATCATGGTATAGCCTCGAATTGTGTCGTACGCAAGCGCTTGTCTTTTCAGCCCTGGATGCTGCTTGGCATTCTTCCGCTCTGGTTCGCTTTTGAGGGTGGGTGTAGATTGAATTCTAGTTCTGGGTGTTGATGGTGGTGACCGATTTCATGTGATTGCGTCGAGTTTGTCAAGTTTGTTAATTTTGTTAAAATTTTGCTTGCCCGCTTGATTGAGAATTGTGTGTATTCTCGGAATTTTCCGTCGTCTTTTCAAATGGTGGTCACGTTTTGCTTTGAAACACGGAATTGTCGGACAATTTTCTCTTGAGCTGCCTATTTGTATAACACCAGTGGCTGGGTCTAGTATAACTTCATCTTCATGTGAACCTTATTGAGGCCAAGCCATTCCCCCACCCAGCAAACTGACATCTTTGCATACCGTATCCCCTCAATTTTTCCAGCCGACCGTCTCTCCGTGTGGCGAGGCGCCTTCTTCGTCTTCCACGATCCCATCGTTCCACTGAAGTTGTTCGGTCTCATCTGCATCGGGGGTTTGATAGCGCTCTGCATGGAGCTGAGCGAGTACTGGCTTCTGGTCAGCACCTCCAGTCTGACGCTGCAGATCTTTGGGATTTTGAAGGTTTGGAAGGAGTTGAATATGCACCTGCATTATGCAAACAGTTCAATGCAGTACTTGTAATGTAATGGGTTGGTGACTGTGCCCGATTTTGTGGTTGTTATGGAGATTGAGGTGCCGCAAATGGAACCTTGTCAGCGGCACCATTATCGTATCCTTTGAATGGTTACGATAGTGCTTTGCGCGGATATCGGCCGCATGCCACTAGAGCCGATCCAAACTGACCTGAGAACCCCCTCTGCAATTGTAATCGCGCTGCTCGTTTTGCTAGTGCGCGTATGTTACAATACAGAGCTACCGTAAGACTCCATTTGTTAGAAGACTACTGTATTTCGTCCGTGTCTCCCTTTTCAGGAGGTGGTTACACTGACCATTGCGCACTTCTACAAAGGCGACCACTTCTCTGCCATCAACTCTGTCGGTCTGGCCCTCTGCATAGGCGGAATCTCACTACACGTTGTACTCAAAGCTCTGAGCGAGACCTCTGAAAGTGTCGACAGTGACAGAAGGGCACAGGAGTTGAATTTGGACACCTACAGACTGCTGACAGAACGGGAGGGTCTTTGGAGTTCCGACGAGGAGGGAGACGACGAGATATTCAGGAGCTGAAAGGAGTGATAAATGATTATGTTGGTTGGTGTTAAAGAAAGGTCTGTGATACGGCGGTCCAGCTTTCTTGGTTCCCGCTTCTGTGGCGCAATTGCAATACGGGCAATCTCGCTTGGGAGAGAGAGACTACGCACGTTTGGTTTAGCCGTAGAGAATGACTACAAATTGCAATTGTCGGATCTCGCACCTCTTCATGAGCCTAACAACACGCATAAGCATAACAGTCGACCGACATATGCGGAGCATTACACTACACCTATGTAGTGTAGTACCAGAATTTTCACAACGTATACATCGCGATTCATGAGTACCTAACGGCCTGCGTTGACCTAGGAAAGTCGCCTTTACAACATCTGTTGGTCGGGCGAGAGAAGGAGAGTACGTCGGTAGTATCTTGCGAACTACATACCATGGAATGCTACGCGTATCCCGCTCGATCGCCGGTCTACCTTCCACTAACGCATGCACACATGCGTACGTGCATCGTCTAGTTTCGGCATCGACGTTTGTACACCAGCGCAAGTTCGCAACCGATCTCCTCTAGGTAGCAGACACATCAGACTGTGCGTAATCGATTCAGTGCCGTTATGGAGCAGCAGAAGCAGGAGCAGGGTTGCTTGAAGTTGGAGGGCCTGCCGGACGACATTGACGTGAATAGGTGAAGGGAGAAACTCAGAGGGGGACTCCCCTGTCAGGCTCAGGTTCTCTGACAAGTGATCTTCACTTTCTTTAGACGTTTCACCGATGGGCTCAGCTTCGAGTTCACGGGCGAATCGCAGGCCAAATACCAGGTCTCAGTCATCGACAGCCAGCACGCCGAGCAACTGAAGTCCTACGCGGTCATGATCGTTCCCAGCGGGAGGTGGGCGCGTGGCTGAAGTGCCACCATGATCCATGGATATCCCATGCAAACGTTTCAGCGAACGTGACTGGCTCTTTTCCTCTCCTGGAGGATGGAGAGAGCTGCTGGACCAGTGCGAACTGGACAGACTGATGGTGGTGGCTCGCCGGTCCCCAGGGGTCGACATTCCAACTCTGAAAGAGGATCTGGCATCGGTCGCCAAGAAGTTCGTTCCAGCTGCCAAGGGCCCGCGCGACAAGGTCTGACTTTTGGTTCCGAGCTAAGCCAACAGTTGGACGAAAGTGTACGGTAGTAAGGTTGTTACTACATTCAACGCAAAAGGTATAGTAGTGTGGCAGTTGCAGTTATTACAGTTCAGACAAAAGTTGCATTAGGCACAGTTTGTTTGTTGTACAAACCTACGGCAGTGAGACATAAGCCAAGGTGTGCTGGGCAGTAGGTCATCAAGCGCTAATGCACGTTACCCATTTCGTTGAGTTCCTTCGATTCCCCTGATTCTTAACGACCTCTCTTGCGCACCCAACGCAGAGCAGCCGCACTCTTGCATCTCAGGTGTCCTTTCTAACGGTGGCCGGCGACCACCAAGACGTGGAGGGTGCAGAGGAGCATGTGGAGGAACTGGAGACTATTGAAGACCTGGTGGTGCAAGACGCCACGGTGGGAGGGCGCCGACTTCGAAGGCTCGTCTTCCTCTCCAGCAGTCACGGCGTTCAGTCCATGGCCCTGCTGAAGAATGGTCAGCTTTCAAACATCCTGAGGTCGAAGGGAAGGCAGGAATGGTCGCTAGTCGCTCTTCAGAGGCCTCTGAACTGGACCTGGACACGCTGCTCTGCAACCACCATCGAAAGATGCTGCCGGCCATCGGTCTCTCGCGTCTGAACCTCGACAGCGCTTCGGAAGAAGCCGACGATTTGAGAAATGCGCCCCTGAGATTCTGTCTCCTGGGTAGCTTTATTTCATGTCCTGTCGAGATTTGCTCTGGCTGATTCTAGGTGTAGATATCAGGCAGTTTGATAATTCAGGACTTGGAGGAGGCCTGCTATCCACGTATCTCCACCGAACGTTTCCAAAGGTGATGGTAGTCACTCAGTTGAGTTCTGTTGACATCAACCCACGTACACCGTACCTAATTACCTACTCACAAACATGTACCGGGTCTTTCGAAAGTCCGGACCCCCATCCACAGCACGCTGTAGAAGAACTACAGTGTCGACATTTGCACACATGATAGCCTATTGTCTTGGAACATATGACACCTAATTTCAGCCTCCTAGGCTTATGCGTGCGGAAATCCAGGCACCAGATGTAAAATTGTTCAACTTCTCAAGACCCGCCGGCTTGCAGCTGCTGCAACTTGATCTGTAGTTCACCTACTTCACTGCGATTTGCGCCATGCCAAGGAGAAATAGGGCTTTCGAATGCTGCTTGAGCAAACATATTTTGAGCCAGCCTTTCTGCACGAGCAAGTCTAGGAGGCTGAAATAGATTTGGTGTCAGGTATCCCAAAACCATAGGCTATCATGTGTGCAAATATCAACACTACTTTTTCTACAGCGTGCTGTGGATGGGGGTCTGGACTTTCGAAAGGCCCGATACCACCCCAGGCATCGTATGATAGCTGCGGTATCTCAACTTCTAGTCCACAGTCGTCAGTGTCGAGTTGGAGCCGACCGTCGTCGCCGTGGCCAGAAAGTGGTTCGGACTCGTCGACGACGACAGGTCCGTCGTGCACGTCGCCGACGGCGTCAAGTTCGCCATCGAGACTGCTCGGGAAACCACGGATGGTAACTTCCTCCCAACTTCCCACACAATGGTTTCAGAACAGAGGGCGGTAGGTGGTTTAAAACACATTTACAGAGAGACCTCGATTCGACGTCATCTTTCTCGACGTGGCCGTCCCACCCAACGAGAACGGCCTGAGCGCTCCCGCTCCCGAATTCCTCTACGACGACTGCTTGGAAGCCATGAAGACGCTGCTCCTTCCTTCGGGTACGGAACTGCAATTACATATTACCGTATATACTCAAATAAGCCCCACCCTAGCCTTCTCCACTGACAGCATGCTGTTCAAGTTGGGGGGGAAAGGGGCTTATTTGGGTTTTTATTCGCAGTACTTACCATAAATGCTCGAATAAGCCCCCACCCACCCCTCGAATAAGGTAGGTCGACATTGACACCTCTCTCTCGCTCGTGATACCGTATGAGGTTCTTCAGGCGTGCTGGCCTTCAACCTGGTGACGCGCAACGCCCAGGAAAGCGAGAGGGTCGTTGAACAGCTGTCGCGCTACTTCTGGATCGTCGATAGACACGCTGTGGAAGAGCAGGTCAACGAGGTGCTGCTATGCCTGCCCGGCAGGCAACCGGCCGATCGCAATAGCTTCAATCAAGCCGCCGAAAGCCGCCTGAACGCGCTGGCGGAGACGCTGCTCGAAGTCGGAGGCGGCGGCGACAAGGCGCCATACGATCCAGTAGACGACGTGATTCGACTCTCGGAGCGACTGGCGACCTCGGAGTGATAGAGGATGATGATGACATGAGGGAACTAGAATGGATGATGTGGTGTAGGAGCTCCGGTACCTGACGTGCCGCTAGGTATATGTGCAGAAGTGTGAGAATCGGGCGACCAATAACGAGAAACTGCCAGTCTGGTGTGGTGACGATGCGGTACATATGTAGTACTACTGAAAGAAGCGTCGCAATTCCGCACTGGCAGTCGTCAGTTCGCTACCTAACAGGAAGTGGAACCCCAGAGACACACGTCAGCAGGAGTGGCTCCAGAGTCCAGACTGGATGGAGTCGGCGTCGGTCGATCGCCGCAGGCCAACTAGGAGGCTATCTATCGATTGGATGCACAGTCCCCTCCAAGAAATATGTACCACATGTCACGCATCTACCTACGGGCACATTCACATGTTCGTCCAAGTCCAACCGTTGTGGCGTCACATTTAGGTGGGATTATATAAGCGCATTGGACACAAGTTCGTTGTTTGTCTTGTCGCATTCTGATTCGCGCCGACGTCGATGCGTCATACTTTTACCGTGGCCGTCTTCCATACGGTGCTACGCGACTGCTTGAACAGCGATCGGGATGCATCAATAGATATGTAGACGAAGCATGAGACAGTGAATTTGAACTAAACGAAATCACGGCACTGTCGGATTGAGAGACCGAGGAGGCCTAGGCGGTCGAAGGTCAACTTGCCCTCCCTTTGAAGGCCCATGGCCTGCAATTCGCGTGGCGGCGTAAACGGGTGGCACTTGCTTGCGCGGCGTTCGTCCAGAGCGGTCCAGTACTCTGCACATGATTGAATGGGCAAAGTGTATGTAGAGCACAGAGACTTCATGTATGATTGGTCAATGCGGGCAAAGACGGTATTTTAAAGCGTATTCGTTCTATGCAGGTACATGTACCTAACGCAACGGGATGGCCCCGAGACGGCCACTCACTGGCGATGACGCTGTCGGAAAACGGTTCGAGTTCGTTCCTCGGTTTGGTCTGCGTGCCGATTTCGCTAGTCTGGACAAGCCGGGTGGCGATGACGACGGTCGGCCGTGTAGCTAGAGCGGCGTCTTGTCCAACTTGCAGGGGCGCACTTCCGTCGGCGTCCAAGGGCATCTACTCTGGGTTTCTGTGGTGAGGTGTGTAGTCGCCGTCTAAATGACTGTGGCACTGAGCGTTGATGTCAGCTCAGCAAGAGCGCGCATGGTACGTGTCAGCGGCCAGCATTGCGCAGTGATGTCAAGCAGCACTCCGCCTAACTGTTCATGTTACCCACTACAAAACTCAAAGCGGGTGGCTGGTTCAGTCGCTGTCCCCTCCTGGGTGGTGGACTCAGAAGACGGTTCGGGAGGGAGTTGCAGCTGTTGGGCGTAGGAGTGGTCTGTAGGAGTGGTCGGCCGGGTAGTCAATGAGCGGGCACCCCTCGAAGGGCTGTAAAATTGATCCAGTGGGAAACAAACCTCACACCCTGAACCCAGACTCACGTGGCTGACGAGTAATCGCCCTTCTGTTCCTCTTGGTCGAGTTTGATCAGCGTGACCGATTCAATCTTCGGCTGCTGTGGCGCCCACTTGGGATGGAGTTGCTGCTGCTGCTGCCAGGGGTGGTAATGGTTCCAGGGGTTCACGGGCGGCCAGTGAGGTGGCGCAGCCATGAAATTGGTGGTCGGATACATGGGAACGCCATGTTGCCCATAACAGGCGCTGTGGCAGGCGCATGGCATCCGAGTGGGACAGTAGCCCTGTCGTTGCTGGTACATTGCAGAAGAGGACTGCTGAAACGGAATCCAAGCCATTGATAGCTCATGCCATGGTTCTGGCTACCACACAGACGCCCACACCACTGCACTTCGTACATAAGGTATTAAAGACGACACAGTGCCCAATATGCCTGTTCATGGTTTGTGCAGCAACGCAACAAGCGAACTAAGACGGCGACAGGGGGGACGTTGCAAACTACACAGACTGAGCGGCGTCTTGTCGTCAAGGGGGGGGGGGGGGTTGGAAGAGGGGAGTATGGCCCACGCCGACACCCTCTCTCCCACGAACCACGGGGTACCTCCATCCATCAACATATGTACCTTGTGTACACGACGACGCAGGTTTCGATGCGTGCCGACGATAGCGACAACAGTGTGACCGCGGCGACGAAGAATGCCTGAGGCGACGGCCCACGCGGCCTGTCGCTTTCGTCCGACCTATGTACCGTGTTCCTTCTAATAGGAAGGCTACCAGCAGACGGACTCTCCACCTCTCGTCTCCAAGAGTGCGGCGGACACCTTCCAACACATCGACGCGTTTGGAACTTTCAGCAGTGACTGCTGAAGGGCCGACGTCGGTCTATTAGGAGAGCGTGAGCGATTCAGATTCCAAGTGGTGCCCACTGCCCATAGCGAGTCTCTGTATTGAAGCAGCTGGGACGAGGAGCCGGAAGAAGTTGTTACGACCGAATAGTTCTGAGCGTCACTCTGGACCTACATACCCTATGCACAGTGCCTACGACCTTAGCTTGACGACAAATTCTTGGTGGTTAGAATCGCCAAGCGTGAAGACAGGTTTGACAACCAAGGCAAAACTGGTTCTTTTGCGACACGCTGTAATGCTGTGCTGGTGAACGGGTGACAACTGATTCGCTAACTCGATTTACCGATCCATATCACGCTACCATTGCTGCTCTACGCTACACAAGAAAGATCGGAATCATGAATTTTTCATCGCCGGTTGTCGCACTGTGGTTGAGGAGGGAGGGCTAGGAAAGAGGGATTAGAATGAAAATCATCAAGCGGAATCATTGACGAGGGGGTGTTACTCTCGTCGCCTATGTAGCTTCGAATCGCTTCGGGAGAGAGAGGGAAGGGCCCTTCTCTACTTGCTGTAGACCTCCCAGTTCCAGGGGTCCACGTGGCAGGGCTTGATCAGCTCCCCTTGGCGGTCGGCCTGAGACGCCGTGATGTCCTGCAGCCAGCAGCCGCCGGTGCTCTCGTTGTACTCCACGGAGTAGCAGCGGGGGTTCTGGTCGCACACCTCCATGCAGGCGTGCGGGTCGTAGGCCGACACGGAGATGCCCGTGCTCACGTTGTGCTTGTCGATGCAGCCGTAGCCCTCGTAGTACCAGCCTGGAGAGCACTTTTTTCTCTTTCCCTCCCTCCCTCCCTCCCCCCCCCCCTCCCCCCCCTGTCTCGTTCAAAAGAACACACCAGAAGTGAGGGCGGTAGCTTTGGTCGTCAGCGGCATCGTTCCAACTGGAGAGGACCTACTCCGTCGACTTCACTTCCGCCTTACAGCCCAATTTCGCGCGAGTGAACAAATGGTTGTTGTGCGACCGGCGGGCCGCCTACAGACTATCGAATCGAGCGACAGGCCACTTTACGGAACCCGTTTACTGTCGCTGCAGTCTGGCCGACGACGGGACTCGTCTGGCCTTGAACACAAGACGAAAATGCAGCCGTCCGCGCGCGCAGCAGAAGAACGAGTTCTACTTCTTCCTTCCTTCTTCCCTCCACATGAGTGACTGTCACTTTCCATTCCAGAGGTGCGTCCAGACGGCCGCTGCCACAGACAAAGGTCAGACAAACAACCTCAGGTGAGAGTGAGACCAACCAGCAGGCGCGCATCGTCGGCAGAATTATAGACCGACCGGCTGACCGACCGAGCCATGCCATGTTGCGGTGGGTGTGCTGACGCAGCAGACCCAACCCTCGTTTGATTAATTATGAAGCGCGTGGCCATTTACCTGTTGTGCCTACGTGAGAAGCCCGTACGAGTGAGCAAAGCACGCTGAATTTGTTCGTGTGAGTTACTGGGAGTCAATTGAAATACGCAACCTGTTCATATCATCAGCCTTGTCTTCTGAAGATGTGCAAGAAGACGAGTATCGAACACTCCTTCTCCGCACCTAACAGGGCGCTACAAATCTCATTTCATTCATCTGTTGGCTTGGCCTTATTTCCACGCTTCTCTTCTCTCCAAGTTTACACTTTTCGTGTCTACACTGCCAATCCTTCCGTTCCGCATTTCCCTTTCGGTTTCGCGGCTCTCCACCACCCCCGTCGCACGACTGCCTGCATTTGAGACTCCATCCACCTCAGATTCCGACGTTTTCGCCTGACATTCGCCAGAGACTTCATTTCTGCCAGCGTCGCTCGTTGTGGCAGACCCCAAATTAGGCGTCTGTGGGTTGGTGTCCAAGGTATTCCCTGTCTCCTCCGCATGCTGAACCATCCCCGTCGACTTCGCTTCGCACTCCACAACGTATCTGTCCGCAGTCGCCTCAGTAGGAGACTGCAGCAGCCGCTTCGCGGCCTTGAATGGCAGTCGAACCAGCCATCGGACGGCCCTCCGTGTGCCCTGGGCGAACAGGAGGTAGAAGACGAAGCCGAGACTGCTGTTGGCGTCCGACGTGAAAAGGGAAGCCGAGGAGAGCCAGGCGGTCGACCTTCTGATTCTAAGCAGGGTGGGAGAAAAGACGACGCTGCGAAGGGCCTCGTAAGGCCAACTGGGGCCGATTGCACCAACTCACGGATTCATACGCTGCAGGTGCGTGGCGCGCGCTGATTGGTTGAACATTTGAAATAGACTTCGCTCATTGGATAGTTTCGAACTGTAATTGGTGCAAGGGGCCCCTGTCGCGCAAGTGGGCGTGGTTGTTCAGCAGCAGGCGCAGAAGTATGCGCAGATGGTGGAGGGCGAGCAGCAGGTTGCAGGTGCAGACGACGCTCATGCAGAGACTGTTGAGGCCGGTGGTTCCCAGCATCAGACCCAGTTGTTGGCGGACCATCGACAGCGCCTGACGAAACAACACAGGGCGCTCGACGATATGGTAGTACCTAGTACGCAATTCGAAATAATGAGCGATGCATGCTCGTCATGCATTGGCCAATAATCGTTCCACGGCCAATAATCGGCCAATAATCGGCAATACTTAGCCAATAATCGACCAATACCCATGACACTATGACCTATGACCCATTGAATTTCCGGCCCCATGACCCAGATTTGAATTTTCACAAAGCAGTCCCAAAGTGTACGAAGTACATAGGTATCCTATATACTAAGCGGCGTGGACTCTGTTTGTCTGTTTGTCTGTTTGTTTGTTACCACGATAACTCTTGACACAGTTGACGGATCGCGATGATCTATACATCAAAAGAACCGTCATTCTCTGTAGTTGTGCATCTCCTATTGTGGACTCTGGCTGATTACTAAATTCCACAAAAATCACGAAAATATTGACTGCACAGTACATTCTGAGTACTAAAGAGTACCTGGGGGCCATTTTCGTGGAAATCTTGCACTGTTGGGTCATCATTCACTAGAGAGTTGTAGCTGTGGGACTCTGACGTGTATTCTGAGGCACTGGAACAGGCGCGATGGTAAATGCGGGCAATGGCAGAGGCACTATGTCAAACGACTTCAGATCTATCTGAAATCAGCTATGGGCTAAAGTCAGACATCCATGCATTGAATTCAAGCATGGAAACAGGTGCAATGGTAAACGCTGTCACTGACAGGGGCACTGTGTCAAACGACTTCAGATCTATCTGAAATCAGCTATGGGGTAAAGACAGACATCCATGTGTTGAAGTCAAGCACTGGAACAGGTGCAATGGTAAATGAGGGCACTGCCAGGGACACTGTGTCAAATGGCTTCAGATCTATCTGAAATCAGCTATGGGCTGAGTCTCGCGACCAGTGGTGGCGCGCCATGGGTCTCCATGTCTTGCGACCAGTGGTGGCTCACCATGGGTCTCTGTGTTTTGCGACCAGTGGTGGCTCCCCATGGGTCACTGTGTCTTGCGACCAGTGGTGGCTCACCATGGGTCTCTGTGTTTTGCGACCAGTGGTGGCTCCCCATGGGTCACTGTGTCTTGCGACCAGTGGTGGCACACCATGTGTCACTGCATGTTTCAACCATCGGAGATTGGCTAACGACAATCCTCTTTTGACAATGGAGCATCACCTACGGGCTAAAGACACTAGTCCTATATACTAAGCGGCATAGAGTCTGTCTGTTTGTTTGTCTGTTACCACAATAACTCTCGACAGCGTTGACGAATCGCAATGATCTATGGCTTAAACTGACTGCCGTAACATGTAGTTTTGCACCTCCTATTGTGGACTTTGTCCGATGAATAAATTCCACAATATTTCACAAATATCAGCTGCGCCAGTACATTTTGAGCACAGAAGGCACCACACGCTGTGATTGACGTTTGATTTCGCGCCAATAGCACTTTACAGTGTCACCATTCATGACAGAGTTGTCGTTGTGAGATTCCAAAGTGTATTCGCAGGCACTGCATGCACTGGCAGGGACACAACATCAAACTATTCTGGATCTATGTCAAATGTCTTTAGATCTATCTGAAATCTCCTACGGGCTAAATCCAAATGTCTACGGGCTAAAGGAAAGTGTCTACTGTGTATTTGCAGGCACGGGAGCTGGTGCAAGTCTAAAACGGGAGCTGGTGCGAGTCTAAATGTAGGCGCTGGCAGGGGCACAGTGTCAGATGGCTTGAGATCTATCTCAAACGTCCTACGGGCTAAACCCAATTGTCTACAGGCTAAACCCAAGTGTCTACAATGTATTTACAGGCACGAGAGCTGGTGCGATCCTAAATGTAGGCACTGGCAGTGGCAAAGGGTCGAATGACTTTAGATCCATCTGAAATGTCCTACGGGCTAAACACAATTGTCTATGGGCTGAACCCAACACCATTGACCATAGAGATTCTCCTACAGGCTAAAGGCTCTAGTCCTATATACTATGGCGCCTAACTCTGTCCATCTGTTTGTCTGTCTGTCAGCGCCATAACTCTAGACACAGTTGTCGGTTCACGATGATCTATAGCTTAAACTGACCGTCGTAACACGTAGTTGTGCACCTCCTATTGTGGACTTTAGCCGATGACTAAATTTCACAATATTTCGCAAATATCGACTGCGCCAGTACATTCTGAGCACAGAAGGCACCACACGCTGTGACTGACGTTTGATTTCGCGCCAAAAGCACTTTACTGTGTCACTGTTCACTAAAGAGTTGTCGTTGTGAGACTTCAAAGTGTATTCACAGGCACTGCATGCACTGGCAGGGGCACATTATCAAACTGCTCTGTATCTATGTCAAATGACTTTAGATCTATCTGAAATCTCCTACGGGCTAAACCCAAACATCTACGGGCTAAACCCAAGTGTCTATTGTGTATTTACAGGCACAGGAGCTGGCACGAGTCTAAATGTAGGCACTGGCAGGGGCACAGTGTCAAATGGCTTGAGATCTATGTGAAACGTCCTGTTGGCTAAACCCAAATGTCTACAGGTGAATCCCAAGCGCCAATTGTGTATTTACAGGCATGGGGGCTGGTGCGATCCTAAACGTAGGCACTGGCAGGGGCACAGGGTCGAATGGCTTGAGACCTATCTGAAATGTCCTATGGCCTAACCCAAGTGACAACAGGCTAAACCCAAGTGGCTGTGTCGAATGACTTGAGATCTAACTAAATTATCCATGGGCTATTGACCATAGAGATTCTCCTACGGGCTAAAGGCTCTAGTCTACATTACTATGCCAGCTAGGTGTTTTGTCCGTCCGTCTGTCCGAGTACGCTTGCCTCCCTAGCACTTCGCCACGCGACGCTTCAGCATGCGCTTGCCTCGCTAGCACTTCGCCACGCCAAGCTTCAGCACGCACGCGCTAGGAAGCCAGCAGGACGCCAGCGGCGTCCCGCAGAGAAGCTCGCTCGCTTCGATCGATCGGCCGCAGAGAATCAATCGCTGCACGGCCAGCGTCGCCTGTTGCTGCCTGCCTTCAACGCAGGCTTTGCCTGAACAGTACGGCAATGCACGGTAGCAGAGCCTTGCAAAAGCGAACAGTGCGGCAGTGCGCAGTACAGCAGAGAACCTTGCAATGTGCAATTCAACAGAGCCGAACAGTACGACAATGCTCGCGCAGGCAATTCAAGGCGCTTCAGCGACTATTTCGCTTGCAACAGGACAGATCTTGCAACAGGACAATCGGCCCGCTCTCTAGCATTTGTTTTGCGCGCCGCTTTGTACGGCGCGTTCGTGAGGCAGTCAGCGCCATTAGCTTGCAACAGGACAGACTTTCTGCAACAGGACGCTGCAACAGTACAGACGTTGCAACAGGATCGTCGCGCGAGGCGACCAGCGCCGGTGGCTCGCAACAGGACAAACCTTTGCAACAGGACAGATTTTGCAACAGGACAAATCTTGCAACAGGACAGATCTTGCAACCGGAAAATCTGTCCGCTTTCTACATTTTTTTGCGCTGCGCTTTGTACGGCGCGTTCGCGAGGCAGTCAACGCTGTAGGCTTGCAACAGGACAGACTTTCTGCAACAGGACAAATGTTGCAACAGTACAAACGTTGCAACAGGATGCTCGCGCGAGGCGACCAGCGCCATTGGCTCGCAACAGGACAGACCTTCTGCAACAGGACAGATTTTGCAACAGGACACATCTTGCAATAGCACAGACCTTGCAACAGGACAGATTTTGCAACAGGACAGATTTTGCAACAGTACAAATCTTGCAACACGACAAATCTTGCAGCAGGACAAATCTTGCAGCAGGACAGATCTTGCAACAGGACAAATATTGCAACAGGACAGATTTTGCAACAGGACAAATCTTGCAACAGGACAAATCTTGCAACAGGACAGATTTTGCAACAGGACAGATTTTGCAACAGAACAGACCTTGCAACAGGACAGATCTTGCAACAGGACAGATCGTGCAACAGGACAGATCTTGCAACAGGACAGATCTTGCAACAGGACAGATCTTGCAACAGGACAGACCCTGCAACAGGACAGATCTTGCAACAGGACAGATCTTACAACAGGGCAAATCTTGCAACAGGACAGATCTTGCAACAGGACACATCTTGCAACAGGACAGATCGTGCAACAGGACACATCTTGCAACAGGACAGATCTTACAACAGGACAGACCCTGCAGCAGGACAGATCTTGCAACAGGACAGACCCTGCAACAGGACAGATCTTGCAACAGGACAGATCTTACAACAGGGCAAATCTTGCAACAGGACAGATCTTGCAACAGGACACATTTGCAACAGGACAGATCGTGCAACAGGACAGGCCTTGCAACAGGACAGATTTTGCAACAGGACAAATCTTGCAACAGGACAAATCTTGCAACAGGACAGATTTTGCAACAGGACAGATTTTGCAACAGGACAGACCTTGCAACAGGACAGATTTTGCATCAGGACAGTCCTTGCAACAGGACAGATCTTGCAACAGGACAGATCGTGCAACAGGACAGACCTTGCAACAGGACAGATTTTGCAACAGGACAAATCTTGCAACAGGACAAATCTTGCAACAGGACAGATTTTGCAACAGGACACATTTTGCGATCTTGCAACAGGACAGATTTTGCAACAGGACAGATTTTGCGACCTTGCAACAGGACAGATTTTGCAACAGGACAGTCCTTGCAACAGGACAGATCTTGCAACAGGACAGATCGTGCAACAGGACAGATCTTGCAACAGGAGAGACCTTGCAACGGGACAGATCTTGCAACAGGACAGACCCTGCAACAGGACAGATCTTGCAACAGGACAGATCTTACAACAGGGCAAATCTTGCAACAGGACAGATCTTGCAACAGGACAGACCCTGCAACAGGACAGATCTTGCAACAGGACAGATCTTACAACAGGGCAAATCTTGCAACGGGACAGACCTTGCAACAGGACAAATCTTGCAACAGGACAAATCTTGCAACAGGACAGATTTTGCAACAGGACACATTTTGCGATCTTGCAACAGGACAGATTTTGCAACAGGACAGATTTTGCGACCTTGCAACAGGACAGATTTTGCAACAGGACAGTCCTTGCAACAGGACAGATCTTGCAACAGGACAGATCGTGCAACAGGACAGATCTTGCAACAGGAGAGACCTTGCAACGGGACAGATCTTGCAACAGGACAGACCCTGCAACAGGACAGATCTTGCAACAGGACAGATCTTACAACAGGGCAAATCTTGCAACAGGACAGATCTTGCAACAGGACAGACCCTGCAACAGGACAGATCTTGCAACAGGACAGATCTTACAACAGGGCAAATCTTGCAACGGGACAGACCTTGCAACGGACAGACCTTGAACAGGACAGATCATGCAACAGGACATTACGGCCATTGACGACTACATTCCATGATATTCAGATCTCAGGAATTCTTCTGCAACGGGAAGGAACGGCTAGTCTTACATACATTTCACAAAGTACATATTGGCGGCTACGGTAAGCATCAGACTGTGTTATTACCTCATTCGTCGTGCCGTCGCCATCGTTGGTGGCGGCAGTTCGCCAAGCGTGCCACCACCTTCGGCAGAATCTGACGACGTAGTAGAGCTGGGCGGCGAAGACGGCCGTCAGAAAGAGCGTGTGGCCAAAGGTGGCCATGGAATTCCCAATATTCCTGGCCAGTCGCGGAGAGTGCGACGGGTCGGCGAACAGCCACATCGGCAAGCCTAACATGGCGCCATACCCTATGGAAGCGGCAGCGAGCAATGCGACAAGACGCCTCCAAGACCGCTGAGTGGGTTGGCCGCTTGGATTCAACTGCCCAATGAGAGATAGGATACGCTCTCTGGCCAGCAACAGCTGAGCAACCTTTGACGTCTGTTTCGCGACACGACAACATTCCGTCACACTCTAGCTTACGACGGCAGCAACCGTAACCATGGGCAATGACTACAAGGAATACGTGCAGGAGCCCCTGCATAGGCGCACTCCGACCTCGAGGCGACTGAGACTAAGCCTGTACCGAAATCTCGGTCTAGAAGCGGTATCTATGAACTTAGATTTTGTTACAGCAGTTTGCATGCAGGGCCTCATTGTCGAGCTGACCAACTGACGAGACGAGCCCTTCTGTTCTCACTTGCCGTCGCGTGTCGCGAAGCAGCGGCCTGGTTGGCGGCGATCAGAGGGTTGGCCAGAAGCCAGTGAAAGAGGACGTCGTTGGGCAGGAGGCGCGGCAACTGCCACTCGCAGCCTCGTCGCCACACGTTGCTCGCTCTGATTGCTCCGCTCGAAGAGCATAGGCTCGCTAACGAATTGAGAAGGTCCGTCAGCGCTTCCGCGTAGTGGAACCGCCGTATGAGAGCTTGGTCCCCGCCGCCCAACGTGAAGCGTATGACCAGCAAGGAGATAGCGCCTCCGCTCAAGGCGATTGGGCCGGCCAGCCGCGTGTCCCACCAAGAGGCAGGGTTGCCTTCTGGCGGTATGCGTAATGTACTACATAAACTACACAAAGTTACTGTATCTCATGAAGCTTGGGTTATGGGGGTATGGGGGGAGGGTACTGTAAATGCCGATGGTTATTTCTACCTAGCTAATCGCCATTCTGACTATACCTACATATTCTGCCGGAGAAGGCAAACCTGCCAAGCGAAGGCCATGCTGAGCCGCATGTGCCGAGTGCTGAACTTGGCACTAACCGCCGCCCTGTAGCGCATCTCGGCCAGCAGAACCTCGACGTCTAACCAGGGACAGGGGCGGGTGGCGCGCGTGCAGACGCTGCTCCTCTTGGCGCGAACGACCTCCATTCTTCTCCTTAGGAAATCGCGATGCTTTGAGCTTTGCCTCACCCGCTTGAGGTACTCCCGCACGTGGGGGCTCCAGCGCGGCAAACAATCGTTGCCTACGGCGGCGATGTGCGCGCTCAGATTCGAGCTCGGAATCGTATTGGTGCTGTTGATCAAACAGGACAGCGCGACGCACTCCAGCGGCAGGTGATATTCCACGAAGGTGGCTCTGAATGAAGTTTGAGGATTCTTTGCGTAAATAAGCGTTTACCTTTGTCTTCAGTACAGCGATCGCTGCAGGGCTCACTCTTGACTGAGGTGGAGCAATCGCGCCGCGCGGAACTCTCGTGAGAAGCTCCGTTTGTTCTTTCCAAACGCGGTAACGGTTCCGTTCTTCCTGCTCCAATTCAACAGGTAGCCGACACGCTCGTCGATTCTGTAATGTATGGTTGCGCCAGAAGTACTTGCTTTGCTAACTTAAGGTAGGTTTGAAATCTAACAAAGGGTTAGTGCTGTACCTGGCGTACTGAGCGCTGCCGAATGATAGTGCTTCGGTCTGGTACGTCGAGCAGCCAACAATTATCAGTACTCGGAAAGCAATCGACATCAAAATTTCCTGTGAACTTCGCCACACCAACGTGCCCACGCTTGTCCAGAGATCTGTTTTGTCCGTTCGATCAGCAATATTTTACTGCGATTTCAGGTCTATAAATGGGTAAACAAAACCTTCAATGAGCCAGTTTGCTGGGGCTTGTACCAACCAACGCACATGGTAGTTTCCCAGTTACTTGGAGTGTAGGGTAGAGTGCAACCGCTGCGGCACTCTGACGCAGGCAGAAACTGGTCTACTTGGACTCTTGGGGGTGTCAAATACACAGGTATCTTTCCTCTGGCTACCAACCAACTCCTTTTCCATGGCAACGCTTCTCCAGGGTCACACTTTGGTAGCCGCTTTTACAAAGCGTGCCGTTCCCGTGCGTTCGGCGTGCCAGCAGCTGTTGCTATTCTGGCACATGCACTGGGCATGGCATACACTTGGCACATATAGGCACCATAAATCCGACTAAGTTGGAGAAGGGGAGGGAGGCTTATCAGAGTATTTACGGTAACATGTATGCTGGTGTGTCACCAAACTTGTTCAAAGTGACTCTGTAAGCACAGGCAGAAGCTGTTCTGCTAACCGCTCCCCAGATTGGACGGTGCTCTCTTTCCCACGGACTCCGCACGAACCTAGGCATTCTCTACTTGGGTACGGTTGCACCCACATTGCATGTGCCGGTATCTACTGTACAGTACACCACCTACAATTACCGTATCTGCTGCAATGCAGTCTACTCATGTGTAGAGTAAGGAACGCTTAACTTTTTAAGGGGGGGGGGGGGGGAGGCAACATACATACACGTCCTCGCATTCGGCGATCTCGAACTCGTGACGACATGTACCCAAGTTGTATGTCTCCTCGCAGTTGCGGCCAAATTCCGTTCGACTGTGACGGCAGCGGCGGCTTCAAGTGTCGCTACAACAAGAGCGGCGACGCAGAGACAAGCGCCGACTACCAGTGCCTCTGCGTCAACCTGCGAGACGACTAGTAAATGACCGAGTGAGGGCGAGCGAGCGCACCCGGCAGAAAAATCGTGTTAAACTGACACAGACAAAACGGATATGGTTGGTGTTTTGTTGACAGTGGCAACCTCTGAACCTCTGTACCCAGAGTTGTCTGGGAGACGGCAAGCAGCAGTGACCATTGTGACAGATCGTAACGGATATGAATGGTGTCCATGCGAACACAACCTACTTGTTTGTCGATAGTGCCCTTCCCCGAGTTATAGGCACAAAACAGAGCAGACAAAACAAGAACACAGGAAACTGTAGCGTGATACAAGACCAAGCCACAAGGACAATGCGAGAATACGCACGACGCAATCAGCATTTTGAAGAAACGTGTTTAAAACTCTGCGACTCTTCGACGCTCTGGCACATTCCGCTGGTTACTCCACAGTGACCGTCTCCTTCATGATCGCCTCCAGATGGTCCTTGAAACGTCATCGTGTACAAAGAAAACTATGGTTAGTGTCTGGGCACGAATGGTTCCAACCTTGGTGGCCTGACTGAGGCCCTCGACGCAGGACCAGGGGTAGGTGAGCGAAGGTAGCTGACTCTGCCCTATCCCTGCGAAGCAGCGCAGCGTCGTCTCGGCCAAGGCCCTGACATACCCCCTGGTGAGAATATCGCCGCAGGCGATTTTCGCATAGGGCGCCGCTGCAGAGCCCAGCTTGTCCCTATGGCTCTGCTGGCAGTGGCGCACGATTTCCGCTGGGGAGACGGCCCCCTGGGGACAGTAGAAGCAGTTGAAGGGCTTCTGCTGCAGGTGGACGGTGCAGACGTGCAGCGTCAGGTTGAGACAGCCGCCTGCAGCGTCCAGGGGGACCAGAACTAGCCCAGGGCAGAGACGACATCTTTGCAGCACCCCAGGAGCTACGATCACGCGCGTGACGCCGTTGTTGGACTGCTGAATGGGTTTGGACAAGTGATGTGGAAAATTGCAGTATTGGCGTCAAACTTCCAAAGCCATTAATTACTTCGCCATTCGTCGTTGACACAAGCGGGACAGCCTGACTCGCGGTGGCCTTTGGAGGGATGGCCATTTGTGGTGTCAGTTTCAGCTGACTATTGAGCGAGAGCGACGGTCGTGTCTTAGGCATCTCAGGTGGCTGCTGAAGGTGGCAATGCCTTGCAGAAGAATTGATTGGATAATACGCACATCACGACTTGTAAGGTTGTGAACTATAGTGCTTCAAGTGCAAAATAGACATAGCCCACACCACTCTCCCAACGGGTTCCCGCTACACCCATTTCCACTCACGAGAATCTTTTCGGTCATATGGTGGGTCGTTTCTTCCGGTTTCGCTCCAGATGAGTCGCCAACGCCTCTCTTGGCCCCAAGCTCCGCCCGTGGAGTCACCTGAGAATGGATCATTCCTTAGGGTTGCTGTTGCGAGAAGGCTATATTACTTGCGCATATTCACTTGAAGATCCCTCCGCTGAAATAGCGGGCCTGCGGAGAATCGGTCGAGCTCTCCCCTGTCCCTCCGAAACCTCTGCCTCTGCTGAAGGAAACAAATACAGAATGTTAGATAATCGATAGTACACGGAGCGCATCACATCTTTTAAACTTATTGAGCCAGTACATCAACACGAACGCGTCCCACTCTCCCCACTCACTAGAATTCTCTTCGCCAAAGGGTGTACCTCTTCTTTCGGTTTCTTTTCCGATGGATCCTTTGCGTTTCTCTTGGTTTTAAGCTCCTCTTGTGGAGTCACCTGAAACAAATCGATCATTCAATACTTCGCAGGCAAGGAATTGCTGTATTCAATTGTGCTCATTCACTTGAGAAGATTCGTTCCCATGATCTTTCCGCATGGGGAAGCACTTCAGTTCCAGTTCCCTGGCTCGCTGCAGGTCGTCTTTCGAAAGGAAGCTTTCCAGTATCGATTTGTCCACATCCGTGGACGCCATCTGATGCTGGGCCTTCAGATGGTTCAGCAGCGCAGCCCGTGAGAACTTCAGAGGTCGGTTGCAGATGTAGCACTGGACGGCGACGCTCCTCAAGTGGACGATCCAGATGTGGCGCATGACCGCTCGACCGGCGGCCCTGTCGTCGGCGGCCGTCCAAGACACGTCTCTACGGCACAGCTGGCAGTACAAGGCGCTTGCGGCTTTTGGAGGCGGCAAAGATGGTATTGAAGTCGGCTGAAGAAAGAAACGATGCTTTGTCTGCTAGTTTGAAGTTGAAATTCGTTGTACAATATATTCGGGTGTTCGAGGTTCGAACCACTGAGAAATCGTGCGAGCCAAGTTGCAGGGCGCGTGCTGCGCCACTTGGTACAATACGGTATGTACTGTGTAGTGTAATTCAATCACAGTACGCCATCTAACGCGCGCTCACTTCGCCCATGGAGCGAGTCGTGGAAGCTACCGGACAGTCAGTGATTGGCGACGCGGGTACACTAGTCTCCCCAGTGCGATTTTCTCTCGTGACGAGAGAATGATCGGCGGCTGACTCCATATCGACGTCGACTCCTTTTGAAGGCTCCTCTGTCGCTGCTTCTGCCGTTTCTGCTGCCACACTCGCAGGAAGTTGTCGGTTGCCGATGACATCGTCGATTCCGGCACGCTGAGATACATACTGTAGACGACTGTACGGCACGACGCGGCAACAATACCCCGCACCCACCCCGTCATTGGCCTCGAAGGGCTTCACTCGGGCGTCGCAGCTGCTATTCGCTCCATAGTTGGGGAAGCACTGTTCTGCGGTGAACTTCACTCGTAGCTTCAGCAGTTCACGGGGCATCGTATGCTCTCTGACGGCCGACCTCGCCGCCTCGACGCTCAGACTATGAGCGCTGCGAGCGTGCTCGACCACTTGAATTTCAGAAGATTCAGAGGTGAAGCCACAGAGTTGGCAAGTGAACAGTGTGGTCCGTTTCACGTGACACTTCCAGGCGTGCGAGAGAATGCTCGAAACTGTTGCAGGGTCAATCCTCGTTCGACAAAGACGACATGGCGGCAGCGCAGAGGCAGTAGTGGTGGCACTGTGAGGCTCAGTGTGTGCAACCGACGACTCGTTATGAAGTCTGCTCGACTCTTGTGCAACGGCCGACGTCAGCGCATGACCACGTGAATTGGTGTCGTTCCCTGGAACGGCAGCTGAAACCTCCACCATCTGCCGTGGCTCAACTTCCATGGCCTCTGAAGGCCTCAGATGTGGCCGATTCTCTGCAACCTCTTCTTCAGGCTCAGGGAAACACCTCTCAATGAGTTGCGCAGCCTCGGAAGTGTATTTTTCCCGCGTATCAATTGGTGCGATGGTGACGCCTCGCTTGGTCACTTTGTGCTTCTCCTTCAGATGTCTCTCCACCAACTCGACGCTGAAGCGGTCGCTGAAGTTGCAGAGGGGGCAGCGGACCGCCCTTTTCCTCAGGTGTCGCCGGAAGACGTGCTCGCGACGCTCTGACATCGCCACGATGCAGATCTCCCCTTTCTCGAAGCAGAGTTCGCATCGCTGACCGGCCGGAGAAATGTCGTAGTCTGAAGAGAATGCCAATGGGTAGGCAATTCTGGCCGTGGCAAAACATTGATCTTGTTTGCCGCCACCTGTGATTTTTGACGACTGTGATTTGCCATTAGGAGGCGCATCCACATTCTTCTCAATCGATGGCTCGCGGTTGATTGTCTCCACGTCCACACATCTGAAAGTGTTCCAGACAAGCAGTTAGATATGTACACTGGCTCATCGTCGGTGGAAAGCATTGTAGCTATTTGTACGTTCGTTTGAATTTCACGACGCAAAATGGCGGAACGTCGTCACTCACTCCTCCTTAGGTTCCGTCTTTGTTGTTCTAGAAGCCGTGGACCGACAAGGAAATTCGTCGCATGTGCAATCATTGCTCTGCTGAAGCGGCTTTAATTCCAAAGTGTTGTCTCCGGCCTCAACTTTGGATGAGTAGCGACAGACTTCTTCGATAAGCGCCCCGTCCATCGTCGCCAAAGATGTTTGCGCGAAGTGGAAAGATGGCTCACTCGTCAGGACGTTGCGCTACCTCAAAACCACACTGCAACTTCAAGCTCTAACCCTGGCAACGACGCCTATCGGCAAAGTAAATCTGCATGCTTGGGTGTCTGTCTGCCTTAGGTGCCTATCAGAGTGTCAGATATGGCGAAGATAACATGAGTAGTGGCATAGCCATGCATCTAGCTAGAACCGTGGGGGGGGGGGCACATCGCACTGATCTCTGAAATCGAACGTTCGAATAACCAACATACCCGGCAGGTACAAAACACAAGAAGCCTGAAGGTCAATGCTCCAGTTTCTGAGTACGGTACTTTTCCGCTGATCCCCGTATGTATGAATCGAATTTTGAAATGGGCGTTACCGTATGCGCTACGCCGCTAATAAGAATCGCTTCGAAACCAATTGTAATATATATAACAATAAATTGCTCATGCACACAAAACAATTACGAAATTTTCATCTGCGCGCGAATGTAGCGAAACTTCTTTCGGATAACCCTAATGCGGCGTCATCGTTGGTACACAGTAGCGTGCAGACGGCGCACTACACAGTGCGTGTCAAAACTCGCGCGATAATTCTCTAAATTCGCCATTTTGATAGGCGGAAGTGCGCGCACAAATTGGTTCGACTGTGCGGGTTTTGCATATTTTACGTGGAAACGTCGCTCTCAGCTGACCGTCGACAAAGCGCGTGCATCGCGAACCATTCATTGTTCACGCGAAGCGTCTAGATTTCGGAAGAGCATTTCATTGTATCCTTTAGGCCGCAGAAGTTCATTCAATCCAAGAGATCTCTAGTCGAAATTCGCTCAGATTTACTCGGCCGACTTTTACTATTCTATAATTAGTCGGCTGGAAATTCAAAGAATTAGTTAGTTTTCCGCAAGCTTTCACGAAAATTGCCCGCACCAAGTCGGCCAGAAGCGACAGACCCCCAAATCGGGGAACGTCAGCCATGGACATTGGAATCGACCCGGACACTTTGCTTGAATGGCTACAAACTGGGGTAAGAAGAGAATGTAGTGACGCTTCTTTAGTGGCACTGGTAGAATTTTTGGAAAATGAAGACAGAAGACGGCTTGAAAATGGATTTCAGGAAAGTTCCCCCCTGCTAGGGGGTAAGGACAGGGGAATTTGTTCGTCCTTATGAAGACTGATGATGAACAGGCTGTGTATCTCAGATGACTTCGGGCCCTCTACTACACGAACAAATTCAGCGTGCTCTGTTCACGCGCACGGAGCTTATCACGTATGCACAACGTGCATGCGGCAAACGCACTTTACCACTATCAACACGCGTGTGTGGCTTCAGTGCCTGCCACCGCATCTCACACAACACAATGTCCGCACTCAGCGCAACGTACGCAAGGGTGAGGGACCCCATGGCTAACTCCCACTTTGACTGCTGAGCCATGCACGCAAGTAGATGGCTTCACTTGCTAACAGAGCTTCTGGAGATATTAATGTTGGTAAATGCACATTCTGCACTAATGCTGGGTAAGCGTTTTGCAGTAAGTACACAAACGACAAACACAGAGACTCATAATTTAGTGAGAGTTGGGCACCCCTATACAGAGCACGCTGAATTTGTTCGTGTAGTAGAGGGCCCGAAGTCATCTGAGATACACAGCCTGTTCATCATCAGTCTTCATAAGGACGAACAAATTCCCCTGTCCTTCCCTAGCAGGGGGGAACTTTCCTGAAATACACACCCTGTCCATGTCCACAGAGTGGACACCTTCAGTGGGGGGGGGGGAAGGCATAGAGCGGGTTTGCTGAGAGGCGACATAGACAGGTCTGCTTTGAAAGGATTGCTGTTGTAGGTGTGGGGACACGGACAGGTCTGGCCACAGGAGGTTTGATGCACACAGACAGGTCTGGCCACAGGAGGTTGGATGCACAGACAGGTCTGGCCACAGGAGGTTGGATGCACAGACAGGTCTGGCCTCAGGAGGTTGGATGCACAGACAGCTATACGACTATACGCATTACGATTTTGT
>JASAMZ010012063.1:0-25519 GCA_030248115.1 Linhomoeus sp. GSCO2_2
CAGTAGTTCACCTCATACTCCCGTCGCTGTCTGAAGAGTCTTCTCAGGACGACGCTCTCCGCCGCTCCCTGCCAACGGAGGCTCTAGACTCAGCTAGGACGAGCACGTTCGCCTCCAGGCCCAGGGCGTTATAGTCGGCCCGCAGGCAGCCGATATTCTTCTCCAGTGAGCGGGTGGTCAATCTCATAGCCTGAAAATTCGAATGAAATTTACCAAGAAGCTTGAGCTTGAGTGAAAAATTGAAATGGGCACGGAAAAAATTACATTCTAACATGAAGTTCGGCATAAAACAAGATGTCGTGACTGGAGAAATATGATGGTAAGTACACGTGTATTAACGTGCGCGCAGAATTTTCAACCTATCGCGTGGCTTATTTTCAACCTTCGTTTAGAGGGGAAAACTCTTGGACGGTAGGGGCTTATTCGAGGGAGGGGGAAGGGGGAAGTTACCATATCACGCACCGGACGATTGCACAGGAAGTCTTGCCACCATCGCCGAGACGCGGCGGGCGATCTTGTTGCCCCGACCCTGAGAGGCCAACGACGCTCCACTCTGGCACTGGAGAAGGTGAAACACTTGCGCACATTCCCAAGGATCTTCCGCTTGGACATACCGAAATGCGCAAAATAAACCTCAGCGAATTCGCTTCCACTGCTCTTTTCGGAAGGCCCTTCCGCCGGCGCCTTGTTAGCAAAGACCTAGTTTCACATTTGGAAAACTCAATCTGAATGAACCCCGCTGATCGCAATGTGAAGCTTCAACTAGCGGGCAATCAAGCCGGCCGCGGCCCGTGCCCTCTCTAATACACAACGTACGGCACTCGACAGACAAAGAAGGGGGCGCGCACAGCTAGCTGGCTATCTATGCGGTAGATCTAGATACGGGCGCCACTAAACAGGCTTACGCAATCGAGCGTCCGCACCACGGGACGCGTGCACAGCTGGATATCTATACGCTAGATACGCGCGCCACGAAACAGGCTTACGCAATCGAGCGCCTGCGCCAGCAGAGCGTGGGAACGAGAGAACGCTGAACGGAAACAAAGACGAAGCAATTACTGCATCGACCTAACCCTATGGAGAATAGTTGCGCTCTATAATAACGTATTACTACAAGACACATGGGCGCGAAAACAGAGAGAGAGAACAGTGGACGAAAACACATAAATCGATTGCACACCGTGTACAATAGGCAATTATACCACCCTCAGATTCACCGCAAATCCCGCCCGAACATGGCTTTAGGGGACGCGATACGGAATTCAAATTTTCCGCACCAACAAATGCCGGCGCACACCAGAACTGTACCACGATCATTTATGTGCGGACTTCGTCTTTCTGCAGCGCAGAACCAATGCCGACTTTATCAACAGCGCAGAATGCCCAGAATTAGACATTGCTCCGAACAATCTCCACGCTTAGGGTTTCGACAAAACATGGTTAAGGTGCCCTAATTTTCGACGAATAGTCGCAAATCCTGGTCCGCATCGCAAACCGAGTCCCACATTCGCAATCAGCGCCCTCGAAAGCACCGAAATCGACTCCAACTGCGATTCTGTCAACAGAGACGTACTTCAAATTTCGAACCCGGCCGGGGGTACGGTAGCCGGAAAAATATTTTTGAAAATCGGTTCCGTATCACTTTTCGACGGGGAATCACGTGGTGGACTCCATTTACCCATTAAGAGTCGTATTCGAGCGTTACAACAGCCCAAAGTCGAAAATTGCCGAAAATAACTCAACAGAGGCGTACTTCCAATTCGAGACGCGGCCGTGGGTACGGTAGCCGGAAAACTACTTTTGAAAATCGATTCCGTATCACTTTTCGACGGGGAACCACGTGGTGGACACCATTTAGTCATTAAGAGTCGCATTCGTGCGTTACAGCAGCCCAAAGTTGAAAAGTGCCGAAAATGGGTCAAAATCGCCGTATCGGGGCCACTCATAACTTAAAATTTAAACGGTCGATTCCGGCGATTTTGGTCTCAAATGAAAGCAAATCGATACGCCTTTCACGGAAAAGGGTACCCGGCGCGATTGTACACCGGAATCTCACAGCTCGATTTTTTACACCGAAATTTCAAAAAAAAATTTTTTTCTTTTGACCATAACTTCCGCGCGGGACCACCTAGGAAGCTGAGGTTTCTTTTCCAAGGTAGATATTCTCGAGGACTATAACATATCCAAAAATCACTAAAATCGACCAAGTATTGCGACAGTTATGGAGCGGTAAACTTTGTCGTAGTTCAAAAAAACGCCGTTTTTTTAGTTTTTTGAATTTTTCTCAAAATTTTTCCACTACGCGAAAAAAACGAAGGTGCGTCCACACCTACTATCCCTCGAGAGCTATCGATTAAAAAAAACCGCGTCCAAATCGGACGAAGCACGCGCGAAAAATCTTGAGGGGGAGATTTATGAAATCGGACCCTCCACTATAGCACTCCGCCTTTTCAAGTCGGAGTGCTAAAAATCATCAAAATCGGCCTGCTTTTACGAGAGTTATGCCCTGATGTTTTTTTATTCACTTAGTAAAAGTTTGAATTTTTGAATTTTCGCAAAATTCTTCCACTACCGGAATTTTCTAGTTTCTTGTCCAGGCTGCGCGTCGACTCAACCTATCTAACGCAGAAAAACCGCTTGGCGATCCGATTTGTGTAGCGCGAGAAAAACTGTTAAGATGATCTGTTCAATCCGACGCCCCCTATAGCACTTCTGCATTTGCAGAGCGGAGTGCCAACAAGCTGTGTGTGTAAAAAGTTCAACCTATACTTTGTGTCTGTCAAATCTTGGTGAAGTGTATAGTGAGTTTCATTCGCATAATTAGCCGTATCTAGAGAAGGTATCTTGAAAACGTGTACCACAATTTAAATGCAGCTATTACCACGATACGGTTGTCTGTACAACTGATCTAAAGCTCAGTGATATCGCCGCGTTCGCTATCTGGTATCGGCACGATACGACGCCGTTGATTTGAAGTTTTATACCTGTGGGAATACGCCACATCAAACAAAAAAACTTGCCAACTGTTTGGTGCAGTCGTTCTCTACCAGCAATTTCATTTGGTTGCGTATTTCTGCGTTATGACGCTTTTGTCAATTCTCAGAATTTTGTGTGAATTTTGTGGCGTATTTCTTTCTATACAATACCACAATTGCAAATAATTTTGTGTGTGTTACAAATTATCCGCGGTCTATGCTCTTTCCATTTCTGAAGAAATTTCGCCACTAGTCCATCACGCAACAAAGTCGATTTTCGACATTTTTACATTTTAGTTGTAAATATCTCTAAATTGCAATATTCCAAAACTGTAGAACCATGTCACAAATGCTTATTACCTTACGACCTTTCAATTTCTGCATTCACATTCGTCAATAAATGACGTTCCATTTTTGTCAATTTATGAAATTTTGACAAATAATCGCGTATTACTGTGAAATTTCACGTTTGAAAAAAATTTCTTTTGTGTTACAAATTGTCCACGGCCTATGCTCTTTCCACTTCTGAAGAAATTTCCCCGCTAGCTCATCGGGCGAAACGACGATTTTCGACATTTTTATATTTTAATTGTAAATATCTCCAAATTGCAATTTTTCAAAACTGAAAAACTATGTCACAAATTCTTACTGGCTTACGACGTTTCAGTTTCTGCATTCACATTCGTCAATAAATGACGTTCTATTTTTGTCAATTTATGAAATTTCGACAAACAATTGCATATTTCTATCAAATTCCACATTGATAAAAATTTTCTTTTGGGTTACAAATTATCGGCGGTCCGTGCTCTTTCCATTTCTGAAGAAATTTTGCGGCTAGCTCAGCAGGTGAAAAAGTTGATTTTCGACATTTTTGAATTTTAATTGTAAATATCTCGAAAATGTGAAATTAGCAACAAAAACGGACATCGGATCCGTACTCAGCGACCTTGACTCTACTTGACCACATATGTCATGTTTCTTACTTCGGTGGCACGGACGGACGGACGGACTGACGGACGGACGGACGGACGGACACACACACACACATTGTCAACCGTATATATACACCTCGCCGCGCTGAGGCGCGGCGAAAAAACTGTCCGGATTCTCGACGAGCCTTGTTTTCCATAGAATTCTACACAGTTTGTCCAGTTTTCGTCGCCGTAGGTGCTTTGAAGCTCGAGAGACGGTCGGCTTAGAAGATTGTGCAGGCGCGTAAATTACCCACTCTCGGCACGAGGAGGTAGGGGCATTCGATAACGAGAGGGTTCTTCTTTGGAATTTCACGAAAACTTCAAAGGTGGCCTTTTTGGACAATTTTCCTACCGGATCTTGAAGCGGCATGCTCTGCGACCACAGAGAATTGATCTACAATGCTTTTCAAGCATTCCTGCGCATTTTGAGACCAAGGTTATCGAATTGTTTAGGTTATAGGTTATAGGTTATAGGTTATCGAATCCTAATTGCCGCGCCCGGTTGCTCCAAAATTGGGCCAAGTTGTTTACCGAGCCTCAAACCTCTGATAGTTGTGTTCAGACGCTAGCAAGTTTCCATCTTTGGCAAGTTTTTTTGTTGGATGTGAGGATTTCACACAGCTAGAAACTTTAGATGAACGGCGTCGTATCATGCCGATAACATATAGCGAACGCGGCGATATCACTGAGCTTCAGATCAGCTGTACAGACAACCGTATCGTGGTAATAGCTGCACTTGGTTTATAGCAGACATTCTCAAGCTAATTTCTCCAGATGCGGCTAATGATGTGGATTAAGTTCACTATACTGTTCACCAAGATGTGACATACACAAAGTATAGGTTGAACTTTTTACACACACAGCTTGTTCGAACAGTAATCGGCCCGCCCGGCCAGGTCCGTTGAAAACTTTTGTCGCCGCGGAAATTTGAATTACTGGAGCCTCGGGGAGCCGATTTCGATGAAATTTTGAGAAAGCGAACGCCATTATGTTTTGTAGGTTGTGAGTTCAGCCAAATCAGAGACGCACAGCACCTGCAGTTTCATGTCAACAAAGGTGTCTGCACATACTTTCGCGACGCAAAATGAAATGAGCGCCGAAAGTGCATCTTTTCTAGCGTGGTCACGCAGGTAGGCGCTACGCAAGAACGATCGCCGCGATATTTTAAGGTGCTCCCATCTCATTTTGCGCCGGATGAACATGAACAATGATTAGACATCACATCGGTCCATAGAGACAAGACTTGCGGCGAAACGTTTTGGCCGCCATTCTGCACTCAGTTGACAAACGATGCGGTAACCCCAGTTATCGTCTTCCGGACGATATGGAACTGACAAATTTCGCTATACGACGCGACGTCACAGTGGTGACGTGCCGATGTAGCGAGCGAGCGATACGGCAAAGTTGCAAACGCAGCTGTTCGCAAAGTTCAACAGTTTTACGGCGCTCTCTTTACAAGCTACCCAAGTATGAGTTGGCTAAAGTGTCGCCATCGACTCCTGGCCTTTTGATCTACCGATAGGTTCGGGTAAACTGGCCAAACCTGGAAAGAAAGCAAGAGCGCTGGTACATAGGTACGTAGGTACTGTACCTACATCTTCCGCGGTACAGCTGCATCTAAACCTCTCAGAAACAATGCTAGGCACACTTGTTCCCAAACGGCAGCTAGTCCTTGTCGATTCTATTGTGCTGACCAATCGTAGCGTCAATACTGGAATTGGTGATTGTGCAGTCGGCAAGCTAACCTTCCACTCCTTCTTTTACTGCTTACTCCAAGTGAATCATTGAACTCCGCATGATATTTTGACTCCGCTGAGCAATTGTCAAACTTGGCTTCATAACCCAGAATCTTAGATCGCAAATAATCTAATTTGTCTCCAACTTATACACTCATAGCGCGTCAGAGGTTAAGGTACCTACCACCATCTCAATTTGCGCCGGATGAGCAAGAACAATGATTATACATCGGCCCATGGAGATACGACTTGCGGAGAAACGATTGGACATCAGCTACCTATGTAGCAAGCGATGCGATAGCTATCATTCCAGGAGATCCTATTCGAAGCCGATGGAACTGACAAACTTCGCTATTTTCGTGTTTCTCCCCAACGCGATTCGCGGAGGTAAGAAGACAACGTTTCACCCCCACTGTTTGACAAAATGGAAAGCCCTTGCTTTCTGGCGACGATGAAGTTTCGCCTGGTAATACACCACATTTGTCGATCTGAAAAGGCATTGAAGTCACTGTGAATCTGGATAGGCAGCGAAGTTTCATAACTACCCACGTATTAGAAAAGTTGTCGCCACTTTCAGCAGTGGAGTGTCTCAGCTCCAGCAGCGGTCGCTGCCTCGTCGCTCACGACAGGCGGCTCAACTATGAGGACGCGATGGCCAAGTGCGCAAATCTGAGCGGCCAACTGGCGGCCCAGTTGACACCGGAAGATTCCAATCTGAGAACCACGTGGAGTGAGTTGATACAACGAAGCTCCGGCTTGCAACAACAAGACGTTATTTAGCGACCACGTGTTGAATTTGAATGACTGAGTATAGCTTTGTTGGTAGGACTCGAAATTTCACCCACGAAAAAGTAACACACCTGTGTAACTTGTTTCACTGTTTGTCCCACATATTTGAGTTCCGTACTTCACGATTTTCCACATGTTAGATTCCATGAACTACAGTGGGCAATATTTTCATATACAAAGTGGCTTTGTATATTTTTTTGTATATTTCTTTGTATATGTTTTTTGTATATATACATATACATACACAAAATACAAAGTTTTCAAAATATGCATATACATATACAAAACAAAGCAAATATACAAACTTTGTATATTGTATATTTCTACCGTAATTTCTTACTGTGTCTGTGCGAATTTTTTTAGGTACATACTGTACATAAGACGCGCGAGTTGGGGGCCGTTTGGCATTTGTTCTTTCTTCGTTCGTTCGTTCGTTCGTTCGATCTTTCAACGTTACCTGTGACGTTTTGACAATATACTCTGGTGCGCAGTACCGTACAGTGCCAAATAGTATACCCGGGTATACTATTTGGATCTCGCTTTTGTCCGGCAAAACCCTATTTTCCGAATAGTATACTCGGGTATGGTATACTATTGGGCACTGTACGGTATCCCTGTTCGTTCAGTGGACGGCATGTGGGCCTGGCTGGCTCTCGTCCAGTCGCCGGGTCAGCTCACTCCAAAAGACGGCTGGTACTGGGTCGTCAGTGGAAGGAACGTGGCCGCCACCGGCGTCAACTGGAGATCCCCGGATCCGGACGACGAGGACGGCACAGAGAACGACTTTGAGAACCACGGCGTCATCAAACTGGACAGCACTCGCGTAGTCTGCGACGTGGAGTCCGTGACGAGATACTTCTTCCCCATCTGTTGGACGGACGGTTGGTGATACTCCAATGGAAGATTACCGTACAACCTCCAATAAGCGACCCCACTCCAATAAGCGACCCCACTCCAATAAGCGACCCCACTCCAATAAGCGACCCCTCTAGAGGGGGTTAGAAATAATAAGCGACCCTTCTCCAATAAGCGACCCCATTCTCTGTCAAAATCTGCCCGACATTCCTTGATAAGCCATTGTTCCTCCCATTATAGCACACCGATCTTCAATAATGCGTGTGAAGCCATGCAAGTCAATGAAAATGCTCCTATTGTCGGGTTTTGTTAGCCAAGACAATCAATCATACAGATTTCAATGGAAGAAATTGCAAAGTTGCATGCTGAGGTGAAGACTCAGGCTTGCATTGAACAATAAGCGACCCCCGGCCCCTCCAATAAGCGACCCCCCTGGAGGGGTGGTTGAAATAATAAGCGACCAGGTCGCTTATTGGAGGTTTTACGGCATGCTGGTCCAGATCTACACGTACCTATAGGTACAGTAGGAAGGATTACAGTCCACATTTCTTTGCAGACGACTGCAACCCCAATCCTTGTCAACACGGCGCATGTACGGACACTGGCGTCTTCTCCTACACGTGCGAATGCGACTCCGGTTGGACAGGCCCAAACTGCGACCAAGGCGTGAGAAATGAGCTTTGTTTGTTCCTGTTGACGGCAATGCGCATCTAATCGGAAACTGTCGCCGTTAGAATCGACCCAGTACATAGGTAGAGGATGGGGTCTGACTTCTCGGTTTGCAGATATCGACGACTGCAGCTCGAATGCATGCGTCAATGGAAACTGCGCTGACACGGGACCAAACAGCTTTCAATGATCTTGTCTAGCCCGTTGGACATACTTCTTGCGACAAAGGTGAGAACTTTGATTCGTGCACGGTGGAGGCCGTTTGAGTTGCCTTTGACAGCAGAAAACTCCATATTTACGTTCATACGAACACGTGAATCAATCTGAAAATATGGTGACAACAACACGTCACGATTGCGTCTTGCAGACTCGACGACGGAGCCCGAGCCCTTGCGTCAACGGCTCCTGCCTGGACACGCCCGCCAGCTTCTCCTGCACCTGTGACTGTTGACAAGGATTGGGGTTGCAGTCGTCTGCAAAGAATGTGGACGGAATCCTTCCTACTGTACCTGATAGGTAACGCGGTAGATCGGACCAGCATGCCGAAAACCTCCAATAAGCGACCGGTCGCTATTATTTCAACCATCCCTCCAGGGGGCGCTTATTGGAGGGGCCGGGGGTCGCTTATCGTTCAATGCAGCCTAGTCTTCACCTCAGCATGCAACTTTGCAATTTCTCTTCCATTGAAATCTGTATGATTGATTGTCTTGGCTACAAAAACCCGACAATAGGAGCATTTTCATTGACTGCATGGCTTCACACGCTTTGACGGTGTGCTATAATGGGAGGAACAATGGCTTATCAAGGAATGTCGGGCAGATTTTGAAGAGAATGGGGTTGCTTATTGGAGAAGGGTCGCTTATTATTTCTAACCCTCTCTAGAGGGGTCGCTTATTGGAGTGGGGTCGCTTATTGGAGTGGGGTCGCTTATTGGAGTGGGGTCTGCTTATTGGAGGTTGTACGGTAACCTTCCATTGGAGTATCACCAACCGTCCGTCCAACAGATGGGGAAGAAAGTATCTCGTCACGGACTCCACGTCGCAGACTACGCGAGTGCTGTCCAGTTTGATGACGCCGTGGTTCTCAAAGTCGCTTCTCTGTGCCGTCCTCGTCGTCCGGATCCGGGGATTCTCCAGTTGACGCCGGTGGCGGCCACGTTCCTTCCACTGACTTACCCAGTACCAGCCGTCTTTTGGAGTGAGCTGACCCGGCGACTGGACGAGAGCCAGCCAGGCCCACATGCCGTCCACTGAACGAACAGCAGATACCGTACAGTCCCCAAGAGTATACCATACCCGAGTATACTATTCGGAAAATAGGGTTTTGCCGAACAAAACGAGATTGTCCAAACAGTATAACGTGGTATACTATTTGGCACTGTACGGTACTGCGCACCAGAGTATATTGTCAAAACGTCACAGGTAACGTTGAAAGATCGAACGAACGAACGAAAGCGAACGAAGAAAGAACAAATGCCAAACGGCCCCCAACTCGCGCGTCTTATGTACAGTATGTACCTAAAAAAATTCGCACAGACACAGTAAGAAATTACGGTAGAAATATACAATATACAAAGTTTGTATATTTGCTTTGTTTTGTATATGTATATGCATATTTTGAAAACTTTGTATTTTGTGTATGTATATGTATATATACAAAAAACATATACAAAGAAATATACAAAAAAATATACAAAGCCACTTTGTATATGAAAATATTGCCCACTGTAGTTCATGGAATCTAACATGTGGAAAATCGTGAAGTACGGAACTCAAATATTGGGACAAACAGTGAAACAAGTTACACAGGTGTGTTACTTTTTCGTGGGTGAAATTTCGAGTCCTACCAACAAAGCTATACTCAGTCATTCAAATTCAACACGTGGTCGCTAAATAACGTCTTGTTGTTGGGAGCCGGAGCTTCGTATTATCAACTCACTCCACGTGGTTCTCAGATTGGAATCTTCCGGTGTCACCTGGGCCACCAGTTGGCCGCTCAGATTTGCGCACTTGGCCATCGCGTCCTCATAGTTGAGCCGCCTGTCGTGAGCGACGAGGCAGCGACCGCTGCTGGAGCTTAGACACTCCACTGCTGAAAGTGGCGACAACTTTTCTAATACGTGGGTAGTTATGAAACTTCGCTGCCTATCCAGATTCACAGTGACTTCAATGCCTTTTCAGATCGACAAATGTGGTGTATTTCCAGGCGAAACTTCATCGTCGCCAGAAAGCAAGGGCTTTCCATTTTGTCAAACAGTGGGGGTGAAACGTTGTCTTCTTACCTCCGCGAATCGCGTTGGGGAGAAACACGAAAATAGCGAAGTTTGTCAGTTCCATCGGCTTCGAATAGGATCTCCTGGGAATGATAGCTATCGCATCGCTTGCTACATAGGTAGCTGATGTCCAATCGTTTCTCCGCAAGTCGTATCTCCATGGGCCGATGTATAATCATTGTTCTTGTTCATCCGGCGCAAATTGAGATGGTGGTAGGTACCTTAACCTCTGACGCGCTATGAGTGTATAAGTTGGAGACAAATTAGATTATTTGCGATCAAAGATTCTGGGTTATGAAGCCAAGTTTGACAATTGCTCAGCGGAGTCAAAATGTCATGCGGAGTTCAATGATTCACTTGGAGTAAGCAGTAAAAGAAGGAGTGGAAGGTTAGCTTGCCGACTGCACAATCACCAATTCCAGTATTGACGCTACGATTGGTCAGCACAATAGAATCAACAAGGACTAGCTGCCGTTTGGGAACAAGTGTGCCTAGCATCTTTTCTAAAGGTTTAGATGCAGCTGTACCGCGCAAGATGTAGGTACAGTACCTACGTACCTATGTACCAGCGCTCTTGCTTTCTTTCCAGGTTTGGCCAGCTTACCCGAACCTATCGGTAGATCAAAAGGCCAGGAGTCGATGGCGACACTTTAGCCAACTCATACTTGGGTAGCTTGTAAAGAGAGCGCCGTAAAACTGTTGAACTTTGCGAACAGCTGCGTTTGCAACTTTGCCGTATCGCTCGCTCGCTTACATCGGCACGTCACCATTATGACGTCGCGTCGTATAGCGAAATTTGTCAGTTCCATATCGTCCGGAAGACGATAACTGGGGTTACCGCATCGTTTGTCAACTGAGTGCAGAATGGCGGCCAAAACGTTTCGCCGTAAAGTCTTGTCTCTATGGACCGATGTGATGTCTAATCATTGTTCATGTTCATCCGGCGCAAAATGACATGGGAGCACCTTAAAATATCGCGGCGATCGTTCTTGCGTAGCGCCTACCTGCGTGACCACGCTAGAAAAGATGCACTTTCGGCGCTCATTTCATTTTGCGTCGCGAAGTAATGTGCAGACACCTTTGTTGACATGAAACTGCAGGTGCTGTGCGCTCTGATTTGGCTGAACTCACAACCTACAAAACATAATGGCGTTCGCTTTCTCAAAATTTCATCGAAATCGGCTCCCCGAGGCTCCAGTAATTCAAATTTCCGCGGCGACAAAAGTTTTCAACGGACCTGGCCGGGCGGGCCGATTACTGTTCGAACAAGCTGTGTGTGTAAAAAGTTCAACCTATACTTTGTGTATGTCACATCTTGGTGAACAGTATAGTGAACTTAATCCACATCATTAGCCGCATCTGGAGAAATTAGCTTGAGAATGTCTGCTATAAACCAAGTGCAGCTATTACCACGATACGGTTGTCTGTACAGCTGATCTGAAGCTCAGTGATATCGCCGCGTTCGCTATATGTTATCGGCATGATACGACGCCGTTTATCTGATGTTTCCTACCTGTGGGAAATCCTCACATCCAACAAAAAAACTTGCCAAAGATGGAAACTTGCTAGCGTCTGAACACAACTATCAGAGGTTTGAGGCTCGGTAAACAACTTGGCCCAATTTTGGAGCAACCGGGCGCGGCAATTAGGATTCGATAACCTATAACCTATAACCTATAACCTAAACAATTCGATAACCTGGTCTCAAAATGCGCAGGAATGCTTGAAAAGCATTGTAGATCAATTCTCTGCGTGGTCGCAGAGCATGCCGCTTCAAGATCCGGTAGGAAAATTGTCCAAAAAGGCCACCTTTGAAGTTTTCGTGAAATTCCAAAGAAGAACCCTCTCGTTATCGAATGCCCTGACCTCCTCGTGCCGAGAGTGGGTAATTTACGCGCCTGCACAATCTTCTAGCCGACCGTCTCTCGAGCTTCAAAGCACCTACGGCGACGAAAACTGGACAAACTGTGTAGAATTCTATGAGCAATACGTAATCGAACCAAGACTCAACGTATTGCGGCTGTGGTGGTGGTGGTAGAAGGAGCTTTGGTTGTCGGCACACAAAAGGACTCGTCGCGATTCGTGCAGTTGAAGAAGCGCTCTGCATCCATCCGAGGATCTGAACTGTAGTGGTTGCAGAGGGCGCCGAAACAGCAGCACACCGCCTGCTTCTTGTTGGCCATACAGTGGGCCCTTATCTTCTTCTCCTTCAGCCGCCGATAACACCCTCCGTATGACAAGTCTTGGTTCTCACGGCTCATGTTGTATGTCGTGAAACAGTGGATTTTTCCCATCATAGTGCTGTTAAGGGTTGCTTGGTCAATGAATGAGTAGTGGTTGTTCTGCAAGACGCAGACGGGCAGACGCCCCGGAACGCTCAGCTGGTCCAAATCTGGCCTACAGTAGCGCGTGCGACATAGGCAATAGAGAGTTGCGACTTCGCGTTGGTAACAGAACGATCCCATAGGATCTGTCTCCAGCGCTTTCGCTGCATCGTTGTGCCTGGTCAGCGTCTCATGGAATGCAATGCAATCGACACTCAAGAAAGTGCTACGAGTATAAAACTCCGTTTTGCAGAAATCTCCATCTTCGCAAGGAATATTTGTGCGTTTTTCCTCTCGCTGCTCCAAGGAAAACTTCAGTGAGGAGACGTGATCCAACTCGGCCAGTTTCACCTCCACTTCAAAAGCATTGTAGGTTCCTCTGTGGAAGGCGCAAACCAAAGCATCGACAGTGGCCAGTGAGGCGAAACAAAAGAAGAACTTGGGAAAGATGAGGAAATTCTGAGCCATGCCTTGTTAATTCTAAGGATACCGAGGAGTTCGAAGAGCAAAGAGCCAAAGAGACGAACTTTGTTTATAAAAAGTCGACTTCTGTATTCTGAACAATATCGTATTGAGTTTCGATCTGTTTGCGGAAAGTGTGAGTCATCGCCGCGCTCATTTCTCCGCTTCATGGGCTCCACCGTCACTCTGCTCAGCTTTACGGGGCGTGGTTTATTTACTGCCAAAAAATCTCGAAAACTTTGCTTTGCATTGAGCGTGTTTTGATAATTGAAAAACTTTGCATCGCATGAAAGAATGTCGATGTCCTCTGTGCTTGTTTTACAAGTTGGAACCAATTGTGACATCGTCGAGAGCTCTCGAACGATGCCCTTCTAACGACGCAAGACGAGTGAGTTAGAGCCGTCTTGCATTTTTTCGCCCGGCCTCAGCCGGGCGACACCCTAGGAGAGCTCGGCGTGCGTGCGTGCGTGCGTGCGTGCGTGCGTGCGTGCGTGCGTCCGTCCGTCACGCTCTCAGATCTCGGCGTTGGAAAGTCGTAGAGAGACGATCTTGGGCTCTACGGACAGGTCATGACTCACTGATCATTAGTCATAATGGGTGTCGAGACTCAAAAATTTGAATTTCTCGAGTTACTGTAACCCGAAGGTCCAAAACGCAAAGCGGCTCTCACTCGCTCGTCTTACGTCGTAGAGCGGCGGTCGACACGTCAGGTGAAAGCTCTCGACGTGCTCTTTCATGCGGCAGCAACAAGTTTTTCAATTACGCAAACACGCACCGCTGAAAACGCCATTCTTGGCATTTTGACGTTAAAATCGCTTTAAAGCGCTCAACTTGCGTCGTAGAGAGACGATCTCGAGCTTATCGGATAGCTCTCGACGCAATGATCATTTGTTCTCCCATCGGTCGAAACTCAAAAGTTTGAAGTTCGCGAGTTACAGTAACTCGAATGTGCAAAAGCACAAAACGGCTCTAAATCGCTCGTCTTACGTCGTAGAGTGGCATTCGACACGTCAGGTGAAGCTCTCGGCGTGCTCTTTCATGCGGCAGCAACAAATTTTTTAATTACGCAAACACGCACCGCAGAAAGCGCCATTCTCGAGATTTTAACACTAAGATCGCTCTCTGCTACATGCAGAAGTGCTACACGGTTTGATTGCTCGTAGTGCGCTCTTTTGTGCTCTGTCAATTGCTTGCCAAAGCTTTACAAGTTTTTGTCACTTTTTTCGCCCGGCCTCAGCCGGGCGAACCCCTACGAAAGCTTATCGTCCGTTCGTGCGTCCGTCCGTTCGTGCGTGCGTTCGTTACGCTCTTAGATCTCGGCGTTGGAAAGCCGTAGAAAGGTGATCTTGGACTTTATGGATAGGTCTCGACTCACTGGTAATGTCGCTAAGAGACTTCGAAATTCAAAAGTTTGAATTACGCGCGCTACAGTAACCCGAAGGCCAAAACGGAAAACGGCTCTAACTTGCTCGTCTTACGTCGTAGAGCGGCGTGCGATGGGTCAACTGACAGGTCTCGACGTGCTCTTTCGTTTGGCATAAAAGTTTTCTAAATTACGCAAACACGCAACACGATAAACGACATTCTCGCGTTTTTAACGCAGAAATCGCTCTAACTCGCTCAGCGTGCGTCGTAGGGAGATGATCTTGGGTTGGTTGGATAGCTCTCGATTCACTGATCATTTGTTCTTCTATTGGTCAAAACTCAAATTTTTGAATTTCGGGAGCTACAGTAACTCAAAGGTTTAAAACGCGAAACTTATCTAACTCGCTCGTCTTCCGTCATAGAGAGACGATCTTGAGTTCGTTGAATAGGTTTCGGCACACTGATAGTTCCGTTAAGAGAAGTCGAAATTCAAAAGTTTGAATTGTGCGCGCTACAGTAACCTGAAGGTCCAAAACGCAAAACGGCTCTAACACGCTCGTCTTACGTCGTAGAGCGCCGTGCGATAGGTCAACTAAAAGGTCTCGACGCGCTCTTTCACTTGGCGTAAAAAAGTTGTTAATTGCGCAAACACGCACCACGAAAAGCGACATTCTCGCGTCTTTAGCATAGAAATCGCTCTAACTCGCTCAGCGTGCGTCGTAGAGAGATGATCTAGAGTTGCTGGATACCTCTTGACTCACTGATCATTTGTTCTTTGGTCGGTCGAAACTCAAATGTTTGAATATCGCAAGCTACAGTAACCCAAAGGATTGAACAGCAAATCGGCCCTAACTCGCTCGTCTTACATTGTAGAGCGGCATTCGTTCGATCGTTTGAAAGCTTACGTTGAGGCAGTTGTTGAACACTCATTCTTAAAGAAATACTTTTGTTTTTTTAAACCCTTGTCTTACGAACAACTTTGTTTGCTAAAAAAATTTATCCCGGGCGATCCCAATGTTGCCCTGCAACAACCTCTCAGAAATGCGTGTGTCTTGCTCAAAAAATCAATCCCGGGCGATCCCAATGTTGCCCTGCAAGAACCCCTCAGAAAGGAGCGTGTCAGAAGTAGCGCATGAATAGTGGACTCCGGACGGGCGCGCGTCATATCGGAAAGGCTTAGAAATACTTTACAATAGTATCCACTCTTTTACTCTTCCACTTTAAAACACTCACAAACCACTCTGTATTAATAAAACAACTCAACTTTTTTAAAACAGCTTGTTAAAAGCGTTGCTTGAAAAAGGGATGTTCTTGCCCTAAAAGCCAAATCGCGGGCGAAATCAATATTGCTATGCAATACCCTCTTGCGAAGCGGGGGCTCATGAAGCGGAGCATGCGGGCGATGAACTCTCGCACTCTCTGCAGAAAGAATGCAACTCTTTGCAATGTCAGTCAGAATACAAACTCAACTTTTTAATACCGGAGCTTGTTGGCACTCCGCCGCTTGAAAAGCGAAGGAGTGCTATAGGAGCGGTAAAGCCCACAGTTAACACCAACAAGCCTGGCGCTCGCTACGAAGCACCTAGGGAGCCAAATTTTTTTTAAAAGATAGCTTATGACGACGCGCAGCGTGCTCGGGGGGTGAAAAAATTTCGGCGGTGGAAGAATTTTGCGAAAATTCAAAAATTCGAATTTCTACTAAGTAAAAAAAAATTACCCCACAACTTTCGCAAAAGTGGATCGAATTTGGTGATTTTTGGATATGTTGTAGGCCTTTGGGTCCTCTACCATTAATTTCAAACGCGGGCTCTCTAGGTGGTCCGACGCGGGAGTACGGTAGAAAATTCAAAAATCAAAATTTTTTTCCAACCTTTAAAAAATCATAACTCGAGTTTGCGACGGTGGATCCTTGCAAACTCTTCTTTCTGACTTAGAGCCTTCTATGACCTTTCATTTGGCGCCAAAACCGCCGAGATCGCTTTTGTCGTTCGGGAGATACGAGGTGGCAAAAGTGCCGGGTCCCGAGCGGAAAATTGGGATTTTCGACTTTGAATGGATTTTTGGGCCGGAAAGCGTGCCTTTAGCGGCAAATTGACCATTGCAACGTGTTCAGCGTCAAAAGTTGGTCTAGCCGAACTGTCTTGACCATTTTGAGGTACCGTATCCCGGCCGCGCCGAATTTTTGAATCCCGGGGTCAACTTTTCGAAATTGAGGTTTTACTTGTTTCGGGGGTTTTCGACGACGCTGAACACGAATCCGGTGTTTGTTTTGCGATTTTTGACGCCTTTACCCTGCTTTCGGCACCCGACCGGCCAGAAATTGGGTCCCGGGGTCGAATTTTCAAAATTGCGTTGACAGTTGTGTCTGGGCTTTCTGACGCCGCAGAACGCGAATCCGTCGTTTGTTTGGCAATTTGCGGTGCATTTAGCCTGATTTTGGCCGAATACTCACGCTCTGTAAAATTTCGCGAATCCGAAAATACCGTCCGCCATTGATTTTGCTGCGCCTACAGTACGCCGTCCATATAAGACGCGCTGAGAAAGGCGTCTACGCACGCGCAATCGAACCGAGTTATAGGAGCATCGTACTGTAGCACCGACGCCGTCCACCCCAGCGGGGGAGCCCCCGCTGTGTAGCGTAAGATAAGGCGCGCCTGTACAAGGAAGGGGTGCAGTTGTTCTACCTGTGAAATTGTTCTACTCGTTTTTTGTGCAGTTGTTCTACTTTGCTGTGCAGTTGTTCTACTCGCGCGTGCAATTGTTCTACTCGAATGTGAAGTTGTTCTACTCATGCGGAACACTGTTCTACTCGCATCAGGAGCTACTGTCAAACATTTCACTACTCTAATCTCGTGTAACATGATTGTTTGAGGTCTCGGTTCTCCGTTTTACGTACATAAACAACCTTGTACAGGGTGTCCTGCGGTGGGTGTTACAACTTTATTAGTTAAGTGGTGAAGATTTAGAGACAGAGAGCCGATCAGCCTGACATTCTGGGTGGTTGTACTACCAAGAGCAACTTGGATGTTTAGTAACAAGTGAGAGGTTACCTACTCAATCCTGACACGAGCAAGTGACAGGGCTGCTAAATCAGAGGTGATCAGCACGCAATGTCATCAGCTCATCACTTCGTAGCCCTGTTACTCGCTCGTGTCACGCTTGCGAAACCTCTCATTTACTAGACTCTTGGTAGTGCAACCACCTAAAATTGCCAATTGGTCGGTTAATTAAAACTTCTTCAGTTACTAGTCGAAGAGAAACTGGCTACGATGAGATAAAACTGGTTTGAACTTGGTGTGTTGTAGAGTGAAAAAGTGAAATAATAGCAAGTGCCACTCTTATGATGTGTGGAGTAGTGCCGTGACATTTGGTAGGCCTTGACACTTGGTAAACTTGGGGTAAATACAGTACATAGATAGAACAACTGCACGCTGGAGTAGAACAACTGCACTGCAGGGTAGAACAACTGCACAACCGGGTAGAACAACTGCACAGAAAGTAGAACAACTGCACGCCTTGGCGAGTAGAACAATTGCACGGGTAGAACAATTTAGGCCCAATCCTGTACAATGGGGGTGCCGCTGGCATTCTACAGGGTGAGTCACACTCGACGCCCGCTCTTTGTCAGCCAATTTCTCCGTTCAGACCTGTCCGATTTGGCTCATTTTCGAAGCGTACGTAAACAACAGTCTAACTTAGAAGTGTGCAGAGTTTGGTTAGGATTGATGGAGAAATGCGCAAACGGCGCGTCTTGGCGTGATAAAGCAACGTCTTGCCGAAAGAAGGCCGTTCGTTGCTCTCGACGCCCGCTCTTGGTAGGCGAATTAGCTTTGCTCTGGGCAACTGATCGAAGCAATTTTTTGACCATATAATAAAGATATCCTGACTTGAGAGTACTCAAAGTTTGGTTCGAATCGGCTGAACGTTTCGTCAGATACCGCTGCGCAAACGATCAACTCAGAATCAACCAAACTTACATTTCTGGGCTTCTTCGTCGATTGTCGTGTGAATGATCTTCTTTGTTTCCGAATTACTTTTCGCAGCCGTAACCAATTCAGGCGAAATTTTGAGAATACAGTGCGCACATATGAACCTAAATTTGTGCAAAGTTTTGTCCAGATCGGGGCTATCCAATTCAATAGACAGCGTTTTGACTGCAATTTTTTGCGATTTCTCTTTGTGCTGCAGCTTTTCACGAACGATTCAACCAATTCGTGCAATATTTTAAACAGACTTAAGTTTAAGTATCTTCTATAAAACTACCAAAAATCAGCTTAATCGGTTAACAAGAGCATGAGCTACAGGGTTGCAAACAGCGGGCGTCGAGCGTGACTCACCCTGTACATTGTGAGTGGCTATAGACAGTCAGCCATCAGTACAGCATGCGCTCAGCGTCGTCAGTACAGCCTGCTCCAACGCGTCACTTGCGCCACATCGGCCTCTAAGTGTATGGCATCTGCTTAGGCCTACCCCGGGCTATAGACCCTAGTTCTACACTGGAAAAATTGGGAACAAACAAATCTAACGGGAATGCAACACTTGTTGGAGTTTCTGTGCCCCCGTCTGCTAAAACAATCACGCGAAGTGCCTATCTGACACTCAAGGAGTGTCACGTATCACTTGTTTGGACCTTTGGGATGCTGTAAGTCGCAAAATTAGGTAACACGGAAGGAAGGACAGGCGCACGCACTCCGAGCTCTCGTAAGGCATCCCCCAACTAAGGGCTGGCGAAAAATCCAAATGTGATAAACGAGCAATGAAATAACAGTGTGTGCCAGTTCAAAACAGTCGTATGGAAACATCTCAAGCATTCAAGAAATGTATTGCATGCAAAAGCTGTTTATAGACAAGCAAGCTGTTTTGCGATTGCAATGCAAAGTGAGCTGTGATGAGCATTCCAACTTTTGCAAGGTGTCGACAGTCAGTTTAATGTAGGACATACGGATTGCTAAAAGTACCACTTGTTTTGATGCGTGTTTTACCATGATTGGAGTTTTGCCAGCACATGAAAGACCCATCAAAGAATATGTATCTTCTTGTTGGTATGAAAGTCTACATCGAATCGAAGCTAACAAACGACGTACGTATCTATTGTATGGAATGAGCCTTCTCCCTGAGCCCTGAGGCCCGAAGTGCTGTTTAACTGCGCGGTTGGATACAGTACACTTCCTATTGTGTCGGCTTGTCCAGAAGAAACTTTGAACTTGAACAGCACCTTGGACGACGTGCTGTGGTTTTCGATCGTGCAAAGCAGTTTCGACCTACCTCCTCTACAGGGCCCGTAGCCCTAGCACCCGAAACTTTCTTAGCGTCATCCATGGATGGTGAGGAGATAAGCATACGTGTAACCGGGGGGGGGGGGGGGGGGGGGGGGGGGGGTAAGCCCCCCCCCCTAGCCGAAAGTGTACCCCCCCATACCCCCCCCATACCCCCCCCCCCCCAGGTACCCCCCTCCCGCCTTCCCCAAAAGACCCCCCCCCCCTAGAATTTCAAAAATTTTCGCCTGCGGCGCTTAAAAAAGGCAAAAATTTCGCCTGCGGCGCTTGAAAATAGCAAAATTTTCGCCTGCGGCGCTATATTTTGGACGTTTTTGACCAAAATTAAGCGATTTTTGGCACTTTTTTGCCTATTTTTGCAAAATTTTCTGATTTTTTCGCCGCCCCCCAGGGCGGCGAGTATATATACGGACGCTGTTGTCCGTGTGTGTGTGTGTGTGTCTGTCTGTCTGTCCGGAACAACTAGACATGACGGTTAGTGCCACCCGATGGAGTCGAATGCGCTGAGTAACGTGCCGTTGTCCGTTTCTGTTGCTAATTTCGCTAATTCGAGATATTTACAATTAAAATATGAAAATGTCAAAAATGACACTTTTATTTACAAGTCGTATCGGCAAAGTTTTTGCTGAAATGGAAAGGGCATACTACGCGATGAATTTGTGACATAGTTTCGGATTTTGGAATTCACGAAATTAGAGATATTTTCAAGGTTTTTGTCAAAATTCCCAAATTTCGACAATTTCAAACAGCTTAAATTTCAAAACTTCTTTGCACGGATGTATCGAGCATAGTCTGCCAAGTATTTAGCAAGTAGTTTCAGCGAGTATAATTAACGAAATTAGGGATATTTTCAAGGCTTTTGTCAAAATTCCCAAATTTCGGTAATTTCAAACAGCTTAAATTTCAAAATTTCTTTTCACGGATGTGTCGAGCATAGTCTGCCAAGTATTTATCAAATAGTTTCAGATTTTATAATTAACGAAATTAGGATTATTTTTGATGGTTTTGTCAAAATTCCCAAATTTCGGCAAATTCAAACAGCTTAAGTTTTAAAACTTCTTTGCACGGATGTATCGAGCATAGTCTGCCAAGTATTTATCAAATAGTTTCAGATTTTATAATTAACGAATTTAGGGATATTTTCAAGGTTTTTCTCAAAATTGCCAAATTTCGACAATTTCAAACAACTTAAAATTAAATTTATCTTTGCGTGGATGAATCGGGCGTAATATGTCAAGTAATTATACAGCAGTTTCAGATTTTAGAATTCACGAAATTAGGGATATTTTCAAGGTTTTTTTTCAAACACGGCAGATTTCGGCAATTTCAAATGGCTAAAACTTAGTAATATTTTTCCATGGATGTGTCCGGTCCAGCAACGTATGTTTTTGCCACCTATTCAATCGAAGACGAAACGCGGCAATTCTGTTCACTGTGCGGTTCTGCAATCTACAGCAACGGTACCGTAACCATCCGCATTTGTGACCCAAAAGAAAAGGGCGTCGTCCCATTTAGACCCTCTTTATTCCAAAGTGAACCTGCGGCGAACATTCCTGATCCATTTATGGATCAGTACCCACCAATGCGCCCTACAGGCATCGATTGCCCAACAATGGCACAAACTTTCTCTGGAAACTCGAGGTAACTGCGGCGATACTCCTCGAAGAAATGCTCAACTTTCTATTCTGACACTCTATGGAATATACTCCTCAAATGCACGACACACTATACAATGCCAATCAACCATCATCGGGTACCCAGTTTTTACTCTAAGCTTGTTTTGGTACTTTTTGGCAAAATTTTTAGGTCATTTGACCCCCCCCCCCCTCCAGGGGCCTCAGACCCCCCCCCCCCCTGAGACGCCCTATACCCCCCCCCCCCCCGACCCCCCCCCCCCCCTGGCCAGTTGGCGCTTACACGTATGGAGATAAGTGAGTTGAGATCTGTTGAAAGAGCCACTCTGCCTAGACGGCTTCTGCCTGATAGCTCAGGCAAAGGCCGTCCAGACGGCGATGGCCTAATGCGGCAGGTGATGGCCGTATTCTGCACGAAAAGACGGCCATGGCCTGGCCAGACAGTAACCGTCCTTTTACTGTCAGTTAACGCAAGAGAGCTTGCAGGGAAGGGGCACAGCAGGCCAAAGCAGGAGGAGTGTTCATTCCATTTACAGTTTGCACTATTACTCTGTTGACGTCGCGCGTGGCGGGCGCTCAGCTGAGGCTTAGCGCGCGGGACCACCAACTTCAGGGCCCGCTCAGCGCACCCTGAAGTCGGTCACCGTTAAGCGTAAGCTTCGACCCGTCAGACTGTGACGCCGACTCAGACTCTATGGGCACACGGCGAGCCTAGCATAGCCTGATATGGAAGGAAGCCACTTCCTGGCAAAAGAAACTAAACGTAAAAGCAAAAGAATTTAACGGTCTAGCAGCTGATTGCACGTTTTGGATGGGCCCGCCCTCGAGAACTCGCCATATTGCGCAGTTTGGATGGCATTCCCTCCAGATCGTGAAATATTGCACATTCTGGAGGATTGCGCACATTCTGGATGCGACATACATACGAACAAATCAATGAACGCAGGCACGAAGAGCGCTCAGCAGGTTTCGCCCAGCTGAGGCTGGGTGAAACAAGCTCCGGCATTAAAAAGTTGAGTTTGTATTCTGACTGACATTGCAAAGAGTTGCGTTCTTTCTGCAGAGAGCGCGAGTTTTTATCGCCCGCTCATGCTCTGTTTTTACATGAGCCTCCGCTTCGCAAGAGGATTGCATAGCAAAACTGATTTCGCCGGCGATTTGGCTTTTAGATCAAGAACACCCTCATTCAAGCAACGCTTTTAAGAAAATGACAAAAACTTGTAAAAGTTTTGGCAAACAATTGACAGAGCACAAACAATCAAACCGTGCCAAACCGTGTCGCAACCGTGTGCATGTAGCAAAGAGCGATCTTAGTGTTAAAATATCGAGGATGGCGTCTTCTCGGCGGTGCGCGCTCGCGTTATTGAAAAATTTCTTGCTGCCGCATAAAAGAGCACGCCGAGAGCTTTCACCTGACGTATCGATTGCGGCTCTACGACGTAAGACGAGCGAGTTAGAGCCGTTTTGTGCTTTTGCACTTTCGAGTCACTGTAACTCGCGAAATTCAAACTTTTGAGTTTCGACCAATTGGGAGAACAAATGATCATTGAGTCGGGAGCTATCCAATAAGCTCGAGATCGTCCCTCTATGACTCGAAGTTCTCTGAGCAAGTTTGAGCGATCTTAGCGTCAAAATTCCGAGAATGGCGTTTCCGCGGTGCGTGTTTGCGTAATTGCACAAACGTTTGTAGCCGCATGAAAGAACACGAGCTTTCACCTGACGTGTCGATTGCCGCTCTACGACGTACATAAGACGAGCGAGTTAGGGCCGTTTTGAGTTTTGACCTTCGGGTCACTGTAGCGCGCGTAATTCAAACCTTTGAATTTCGAAGCCTCTTAGCTGAATGGTCAGTGAGTCGAGACCTATCCGTAGAGCCCAAGCTCTCTCCGCTCTACGACTTCCCAACGTCGAGATCCGAGAGCGAAACGGACGGACGCACGCACGCAGGCACGCACGCCGAGCTCTCGCACGGTGTCGGCCAGCTGAGGCTGGGCGAAACAAGCTGGTGTGTGTAAAAAGTTCAATCTATACTTTGTGTCTGTAAAATCTTGGTGAAGAGTGTCGACGACTTTGTTCACATCATTAGCCGCATCTGGAGAAATCGCCTTGAGAACGTGTACCATACACCAAGTGCAGCTATTCCCACGATACGGTTGTCTGAACAACTGATCTAAAGCTCAGTCTATCGCCGCATTCGCTATATGGTATCGGCATGATACGACGCCGTTCATCTGAAGTTCCGATACGTGTAAACTGTAAATACATCACATCCAACAAAAAAAACTTGCCAACTATTGCAGTGCAGTCGTTCTATATCAGGAATTCTTTTTGGCGTACGACCTTTCTATTATCAACATTTGGCGTCCGAACATTCAGCTATCAACAAGTGTAGGCAATTTGTGGAGTCGAAAACATTTCTATCAAATTTAGCGCATGCAAAAGTTTTATTTTGTTTGGTAAACCTCCAAAGTTTTGTGCAAAGTTTATGCGCTTGCCATTTCTTAAGAAATTTAGCCGCTATTCCATCAGATGAAAATGTCGATTTTGACACTTTTCAATTTTACTTAAATTCTAAGTATCCCGAAATTGTAATTTTTTGAAAATTGTAGAACTGTGTCACGAATTCTTATTGCACACGACCTATCCATTTTTGTATTCACATTCGTCAATAAACGACGTTTTAATTTTGTCAATTTATGGAATTTTCTGAATAATAATCTCGTATTTCTAATAAATTTCACATTTGCAAAAAAAAATCTCTTGTGTTACAAATTATCCGCGATCTATGCTCTTTCCATTCCTGAGGAAATTTCGCCGCTACCCCATCAGGCGAAAAAGTCAATTTTCAACACTTTTCACACTTTTAATTGTGAATATCTCGAAATTGTAGCTTTTTACACCTGTAAATCTACGTCACAAATTCTTAATGCCACTAGACCTTTCCATTTCTGCATTCACATTTGTCAATAAGCGACGTTTCATTTTTGCCATTTTATGAAATGTTGGCAGAGAATCACGTATTTCTGTCAAATTCCACATTTCAAAAAAATTTTTTGTGTTACAAATTATCCGCGGTCTATGCTTTTTCCAGGCTTCTAAAGAAATTTCGCCGCTAGGTCATCAGGCGAAAAAGTTGATTTTCGACATTTTCATATTTTAATCAGAAAATATCTAAATATCTAGAAAATCCGAAATTAGCAACAGAAACGGACGTCGGATCCGTACTCAGCGACCTTGACTCTACTTGACCACACATGCCACATACCTTATTTCGATGTGCGGACAGACAGACAGACAGACAGACACACAGACATTGTCATCCGTATATACGTTCACAGACACCTCGCCGCGCTGAGGCGCGGCGAAAAAACCAAGAAGCGCGAAAGGATGTTCAAAAAAGAGGCAAGCAATGAAGAAGAAACGAAACAGCCGCTCAGCGGATCACTGCGGAGAACGACGCTCGGCTTCTAGGCAGTCGTGCATCCACAGTAGCCCATTTCTTTGTGGACGGGTCCCACCTCTCGACGTCGCTGGTCGCACTACCATTCCTTCCACCGATGGCGAAGAGGGCGCCTCGCCGACACTCGACCAGGACGCGGCTACCCGCCCTCGCGACCTTCATCGCAGGAAAGAGGGTCCACTCGTCTCTCTCCGTCGAGTAGCGCTCGCAGCTGGCGGTGGAACTGCTCTCGACGTCTGCCGAAGCCGCCGCAGACGACGATGAGGAGCTGCTGTTCTCGTGGCCGCTGAAGGACCGCCGCTCGGGCGTCGACCCTGGCCGAAGTCATGCTGGCCAGCCGGCTCCACTTCCAGCTAGAAGTTTCCAGCCGCTGGAGCTCAGCGCTGGGCACGTCCAAGGTGCGTCCGCCAACGACGTGTAGAGCTCCTGCGAGCAAGACGGCGACTCCGCCTTCTACACTGCGGGGGACAGGATGGGGAAGGGACTGCCAGCTGCCAGCGTCGTTGAGAGGCGAGAAGAGCTCGCACTTTTCTTTCCGGCAGACAAGGAACTGGCCGCCTGAATAGTGAATTGCTTCAGGATATTGGAGGTGAATATTGTATACATACATAGCTACACTAACTGGTCTTGGTGAGGGATGGAGGCAAGAGGCAGTCGCCTGCTGGCACTCCCACATTGAGACTAACTCTATCGCAACTTTCAGAAGAAATTCCCGTTTACGCTGCAAA
>JASAMZ010012064.1:0-17500 GCA_030248115.1 Linhomoeus sp. GSCO2_2
CCACAAATCCTCTTTGTGTGACACGTAGGATCAGTGCCCAGCTTTCAAGTCACTTTGACCAAACAACAAGGCTGTTTACTCCATGCACTCCTACGATTCTGGGCAATGTATAAGCGCAAAAAATTTGCCAAGCTGGCCCTGATTCCAGTCCCGACTTTTCCAAAATTGAATATCCCGATCCCGCAAATTCAAAAAATGAAATCCGAGTCCCGATCCCGATCCCGCACTTCGAGAAACGCCGATCCCGATCCCGATCACTTTAGGACAGTCCTGATCCCGACAAAACGCAAATCACGAACTCTATCTCACACAGCGGTAAGAAGTCACCCTCACAACTCCTAGATGCAAACTCACATCTTGAACCGAGAGCTTGTTTCAAAGTGTAAATATGTGTATAAGCCCCAATGCGCATTAATGCAACCGCAACATTCAATAAATATACTTGTAAAACCTCCACTAAGCACCCTGGGCGCTTTGTTTTCAACCTACGTACCTCTGCGAGGGGCGCTTGTTCGAAGGGGGGGGGGGGGGCGCTTATTCGAGGGGGTCAGATCAAAACACCTAACACCAGTCTGTTCTGCTGCCATAGATTGCCCTGTCTTGTGTTAGGTTAGAATCTTATGTTAGTGTAAGTACTGCTGGTACTAACCATATGTGGGCCTATGGGGGGGGGGGGGGGAGGGCGCTTGTTCTCAACCTTCCTCTACAGGGGCGCTTATTGGAGGGGGGGCGCTTATTCGAGTGAGAGGCGCTTATTGGAGGCTTTACGGTACATAATTGAATTCACTCATCGCGCTGATAGAACAGAAGGCGCCTTATTTCGTATCCGTCTACCGCGTAAGCGTATTGGGCTAAGTAATCAGGTGGGGGAACGCAGGGAGTGATATACGCGTCGCCCGCCTCTTCTTTGGTTGCGTTCCCTCGGATGCAGAGACATTTAAGGATGCCCATTGCGAAGAACTCGACAGCCTTGCAACCGGCAGTGTCGTCGCAGAACTTAGTGCAGGTCTTCAGGCCGCCGGATAAAACGTGGCCAACTTTCACTTTGCCATCAACTGTGCGGTTACTGTTTGACGCCTGTCGATGTTTGAGTGGCATGTCTGCACTAGAGTTCGTAATCATGGTTGGCGCGGCAGCGCCAACCCGACACACATCGGAGCTTGAAAGGGCGTTCCTGCTCTATGAGCCAAATCTCGGGCGAAGTCGAAATTTCTACAACCTAAATTTCTATGCAATACCCTTTTGCGTGAGGTGAGATTTGCAGGGTGCAAGCATGCCACTCGACAAACGTTAAGCAGTAGCCAATTATGCTTTCATTTTTGAGTCGATGCCCGGGGGCGCAGCCGTACCCCTTGAGCGCCCAGCCGGTTGCTGCAGAAGGCATGCGACTCGACGACAGCACATGTGCGATGGGCGGTTACAAACGGGCAACAGCTTACAGCACGCGATAGCTACGCACTGGTACGTGTACCCAGAATGGTAACGGCGGGACAATGAGTGGGCAACATTAGCTCTTTATGACACGCCTGTTTACTATGGTACATACGGGACTTTTTTTCGCCGCGCCCTAGCGCGGCGGTCGAGTATATATGTAACGCGGAATATTGCGCATTCTGGGTGATCTTTTTCCAGAATCCACCATATGGCGTGTTCTGGGAGTTCCAGAGAACTCCTTGGAATTCAAAACTATTGTTTCCTAGGAACTCAAAGCTATTGTTTTCGTGATGCGTGTTTTAGTGAATAAATTTGTTTGCTGACACATGAAAGAGCACGTCGAGAGCTTAAAATTGGCATGTCGATTGCCGCTCTACGACGTAAGATGAGCGAGTTAGAGCCGTTTTGTGCCTTTGTGCCTCTGGGTTACTGTAACTCAAGAAATTCAAATTTTTGAGTTTTGCAAATAATCAGTAATTCGTGAGCTGTCCACTGAGCTCGAGATCGTCTCACTACGACGCAAATTGAGCGAGTTAGAGCGATTTTAGTGATAGTATCTCCAGAATGGCGTTGCCCGTGGTGCGTGTTTGCGTGATGTTAAGAATTGTTGCTGCGGCATGAAAGAGCACGTCGAGAGCTTTCACCTGACGTGTCGATCGCCGCTCTACGACGTAAGACGAGCGAGTTAGAGCCGTTTTGCGTTTTGGACCTACGAATGCTTTTCGTGCGTGCGTTCGTGCGTGCGTTCGTGCGTTACGCTCTCAGATCTCGGCGTTGGAAAGTCGTATGAAGGCGATCTTGGACTTCATGGATAGGTGTCTACTCACTGGTAATGTTGCTGAGAGACTTCGAAATTCAAATGTTTGAATTACGCCCGCTACAGTAACCCGAAGGTCAAAACGGAAAACGACTCACGACTCTAACTCGCTCGTCTTACGTCGTAGAGCGGCGTGCTATACGTCAACTTAAAGGTCTCGACGTGGTCTTTCACTTGGCGTTCAAAATTTTCTTAATTACGCAAACACGCACCACAAAACGCGACATTCTCGCTTTTAACACTGGACGCTCTAACTCGCTTAACGTGAGTCGTAGAGACACGATTTTGAGTTTTTTGGATAGCTCTCGACTCACTGATCACTGATCACTCACTGATCACTTGTTCGAAATTCAAAAGTTTGTATTTCGCGAGCTACAGTAACCCAAAGGTTCAAAACACAAAGCTTCTCTAACTCGCTTATCTTCCCTCGAGACAGACGATCTTGAGCTCGTTCGATAGGCTTATTCACACTGATCATTCCGTTAAGAGAAGTTGAGATTCAAAATTTTGAATTGCGCGCGCTACAGTAACCTGAAGGTCAAAACGCAAAGCGGCTCTAACTCGCTCGTCTTATGTCGTAGAGCGGCGTGCTATATGTAGGCCAACTAAAAGGTCTCGATGTGCTCTTTTACTTGGCATTAAAAGTTTTTTTTATTACGCAAACACGCATTACGAAAAGCGACATTCTCGCGTTATTAACACAGGGGTGGGGTAACACTCCTCCATTTACTTCACCGTCTGCTCAGGCAGGCGATGCCCCTTCCCTGCTAAAGCGGTTGCGACTCATGTCCATTGCGCATTCTGGGTGCCGGCCACCCAAACTCTGCCATATGGTGGATTCTGGGTAACGACCACCCAGACTGCGCAATATTGCGCATTTTGGGTGGATTGCGCAAAGTGGGTGTAACATATATACTCGCCGCCCAGAGGGCGGCGAAATAACCAGCACCTACTTTTTCCCGTAAGTTCAAAGCCGTTGTAAGTGTAACTTCTGCAGTTTGGCCCCCAGATCTTCTCGTTCGTTCTGGTTGGGCCTCTGTTGGCCGCCAGCAGTTCTGAATGGTTAGCCTGAAAAATTGGTGAAGCTCGTCAAGATAAAGGCTTACACCTATGGTTGTGCTACGGTTGCAGCTATGTTCACAGCTGAGCATACGTTACTAAGAGAAGCCCAGGAGCTCCAGCGCTTCCTTTTGCTATGCGGTTTGCCTAAGTTTCGTCCGACTATGGCTTGCACTGCAACTTTGATATCCGGTGGCACGCATTTAGGACTGATGTGGAAGGAGAAAGTAATAGGCGAATAAAAGCCTGACGCATGCACGCACTCATACACGCGTGCAATACAGTGTTGAAATCTTACACAACAGTATCGGTGTCAGTGAGAGTGCTCATTGTCTGCGGGCGGATGTATTTCTCTAAGTGATAGTGGAATCACTCATTGTGCGGCTACTCGACGCTGTGTTGTGTTATTGTTGGGTAAGTAGTATAGACCGGCTTTCTGGGACGGTGTGCTGAAGCATAGCCGGCTTCTCGGACGGTTGGTTCTCTCGGACGGTAGGTACATATGTAGGCCCAAGGTTGAAAGTGTCTCTAATAAGCGCACCCCCTGTAAGCCTAAGCCTGTGAGTGTATGACGACTGGATGCTCTCGGATGATGTACTGTAGCTTAAGGTAGAGACTGACCAGAGTAAAAGCCTAACCCTCAGATTGTGACTAAGCCTAAGCACACCACTCTGACTCTCGCCCTACAGCCCAAGCCTGGATATTCCATCAGATTCAAACTGTGGCTAAGCCCAAGGGAAAGAGTGCAAACAAATAAGCCTAAGGGCAAACGTTCTCTGATAAGTGCACCCTCCTCAACTGAGCATCTTTAGCTGTGCATGTTGTGTAAATAAATGTCGTGGGTGCCTACCCCTCACACATACTCTGTCCGCCTACCGTAAAGTGCCGAATAGAGGTAGCTACCACTATTGTTTCAACCTATCTCTACACCCTACCACAATTTGGAGACTACCACTATTGTTTCAATCCTCTCTGTTGTTTTATTGATGACAACCAAAAGTACTTTGAATGATCAAATTTCAGGCAATATTTTGCAGTTTGACTTATCTTTAACTTGAGATGGCGTAATAGTCAACAGTTTAGCGATTTACAATCACTTGTGGTGATGTTACACGCTAAAATGTAGGGTATCGCTCAAGTTAGTAGAAAGTACCCACCAATATTTGGAGACCTACCACTATTGTTCCAACTGGCCTCTGCACTCTGCCACTATTTGGAGACTACTACTATTTGGAGATCTTCCTCTATTTGGCACTTTATGGTACGCCATTACCTACGGCTACTATGCATGCATTGGTGGTGGGGAGGTAGGTAAAGTGAGTGCAGGGACTGAAGATGGCCGCCGATCTCCACCCTTATATGGCCAGGACCTCCTGCTGGGAGTGACTGCAGCACCGCCTGGTGGTCATGAGGACAAATGTGCACAGCGCCGCCTACAAGCCAGGAGAGGAAACACAGATTTGCGAGATTTGAATTTTCTGGTTGTTGCATGCAGCCACCAGGGGGCGCCAGTAGTCTATCCAAACTGGCTCGACGCGTAGAATCCAACATTAACCACGCCAACCCCCTCCGACCTACCACACATGCTCTGGTGGCAAAAATGCCACCCACGAAAGGGAGTTTTCAGCATACTGCGGTGCTGCAGTCGCTCCAAGCAGGAGGTCCTGGCCATATAAGGGTGGGGATCGGTGGCCATCTTCAGTCCCTGCACCCACTTTACCTCTCTCCCCACCACCAATGCATACACAGTAAAACGGTACGTAAGGGTGTAGGCAGACACAGTACATGTGAGGGGTAGGCACCCATGACACTTACAGTCCCGTCTGGAAATTACCCCAACTGCATACTCAAAATGCAGTTTGCGTACTGAAAACGAGTACGTACACTAAGTATGCAAATGCACCTGGGTCGAAGGGTTTGCACAACGTTGGAAGAGGCCTCAAATCTGCTCGTTGTTTGGTTAAACGCTTCGAGATCGGTTGGCTACAATGTTTTATTGCTTGCAGTGACAAACTTTAGTCGAATCTCTGCAGTTTTGATGGCAGCACACATAAATTTGCTTAGATTGTGTTGTACGCGTTTTCAGTGTGCAAACCGCATACCTGTACGCAATACACGTACTTTTTGGGGTAATTTCCAGATGGGACTGTATTCACACAACACTCACAGCTAGAGATGCTCAGTTGAGTCAAGTGCACTTATTAGAGAACATTTACCCTAAGGCTTATTTGTTTTCACTCTATCCCTTGGGCTTAGCCACAGTTTGAATGTGGCAGAAAATCCAGGCTTGGGCTGTAGGGCGAGAGTCAGAGTGGTGTGCTTAGGCTTAGTCACAGTCTGAGGGTTAGGCTTTCACTCTGCTCAATCTCTATCTTAGGCTTCAGCACACTGTCCGAGAGCATCCATTCGTCATATACTCACATGCTTAGGCTTACAGGGGGTGCGCTTATTAGAGACACTTTCAACCTTGGGCTTATGTACCTACCGTCCCAGAGATCCAACCGTCTGAAAAGCCGCCTATGCTTCAGCACACCGTCCCGGAAAGCCGGTCTATACTACTTTGGTATTAGCGTGCCTGAGAACGGCAACTTATCCCTACACATCATAGAACTTTGCACGTGTACTGTAGATACGCTGAATAGAAGCAAGTTGTACCGTGATGGTTTTGCAGGTAAGTTTGCTCCCTTCGGCGATTAACGCGATCCCTCTGCAGTGCTTGGCGTCGCGACCTTGACAGAAGGCAAAGCAATCAGACGGGCCGTCTGTCTTGTAACCGTACGGCGAAACGTGAGACTCGACGCTGCAGCCGATCCCAAAATAAGTCCAGTTGCCTGCGTGGAGGATGCGCAGGAGTGCATTGCACTGGAAAATGCGTAAAAATGTCTATGGGGTACTGTGCTATTGGTGTCCTATCCACAGTTGACTTGGCCAACATTAAGTTCCGCGACAAAAAGTCAACAAGCTGTTTTAAAAAAGTGAAGTTGTTTTATTAATACAGAGTGATTTGTGAGTGTACCAAAGTGGAAGAGTAAAAGAGTGGATACATACTTTTGTAAAGTATTTCGAAGCCTTTGTGATATGACGCGCGCCCGCCCAGAGTCCACTATTTATGCGCTACTTCTGACACGCTCCTTTCTGAGGGGTTCTTGCAGGGCAACATTGGGATCGCCCGGGATTAATTTTTTGAGCAAGACACACACATTTCTAAGCGGTTGTTGCAAGGCAACATTGGGATCGCCCGGGATTAGTTTTTTTGAGCAAGACACACGCATTTCAAGGCAGCATTGGGATCGTCCGGGATTAATTTTTTCGCCGCGCCCCAGCGCGGCGAGTATATATACGGACGCTATTGTCCGTTCGTGTGTCTGTGTGTCTGTCTCTGTGTGTGTGTCAAACAACTAGACGTGACGGTTAGTGCCACCCAATGGAGTCGAATGCGCTGAGTAACGTGCCGTTGTCCGTTTCTGTTGCTAATTTCGCTATTTCGAGATATTTACAATTAAAATATGAAAATGTCAAAAATGACACTATTATTAACAAGTCGTATCGGCAAAGTTTTTGCTGAAATGGAAAGGGCATACTACGCGATGAATTTGTGACATAGTTTCGGATTTTGGAATTTACGAAATTAGGGATATTTTCAAGGTTTTTGTCAAAATTCCCAAATTTTGACAATTTAAAACAGCTTAAATTTCAAAACTTCTTTGCACGGATGTATCGAGCATAGTCTGCCAAGTATTTAGCAAATAGTTTCAGCAAATATAATTAACGAAATAAGGGATATTTTAAAGGTTTTGTCAAAATTCCCAAATTTCGACAATTTCAAACAGCCTAAATTTCAAATTTTCTTTTCACTGTTGTGTCGAGCATAGTCTGTCAAGTATTTAGCAAATAGTTTCAGGTTTCATAATTAACGAAATTAGGGATATTTTCAAGGGTTTTGTCAAAATTCCTAATTTCGACAAATTCAAACAGCTTACATTTCAAAACTTCTTTGCACGGATGTATCGAGCATAGTCTGCCAAGTATTTATCAAATAGTTTCAGATTTTATAATTAACGAAATTAGGGATATTTTCAAAAGGTTTGTCAAAATTCCCAAATTTTGACAAATTCAGACAGCTTAAATTTCAAAACTTTTTTACACGGATGTATCGAGCATAGTCTACCAAGTATTTATCAAATAGTTTCAGATTTTATAATTAACGAAATTAGGGTTATTTTTAATGGTTTTGTCAAAATTCCCAAATTTCGACAAATTCAAACAGCTTAAATTTCAAAACTTCTTTGCACGGATGTATCGAGCATAGTCAGCCAAGTATTTAGCAAGTAGTTCTATATTTAATAATTAACGAATTTATTGATATTTTCAAGGTTTTTCTCGAAATTGCCAAATTTCGACAATTTCAAACAACTTAAAATTCAAAATATCTTTGCGTGGATGAATCGGGCGTAGTATGTCAAGTAATTATACAGCAATTTCAGATTTTGGAATTCACAAAATTAGGTATATTTTCAAGGTTTTGTTTTTCAAACATGGCAGATTTCGGCAATTTCAAATGGCTAAAACTTAGCAATATTTTTCCACGGATGTGACCGCCAACGTATGTTTTTGCCACCTATTCAATCGAAGACGAAACGCGGCAATTCTGTTCACTGTGCATTTCTGCAATCCACAGCAACGATACCGTAACCGTCCGCGTTTGTGACCCAAAAGAAAAGGGCGTCGTCCCATTTAGACCCTCTTTATTCCAAAGTGAACCTGCGGCGAACATTCCTGATCCATTTATGGATCAGTACCCACCAATGCGCCTTACAGGCATTGATTGCCCAACAATGGCACTAACTTCCTCTGGAAACTCGAGGTAACTGCGGCGATACTCCTCGAAGAAATGCTCAACTTACTATTCTGACACTCTATGGAATATACTCCTCAAATGCACGACACACTATACAATGCCAATCAACCATCATCGGGTACCCAGTATTTACTCTAAGCTTGTTTAGCTGACAAAATTGTTCGTAAGACAAGAGTTAAGAAACAAAAGTAGGTATTTCTTTTGGAAGGAGTGTTCAGCAACTGCCTCAGCGTAAGGTTCAACAAGCTGTGTGTGTAAAAAGTTCAACCTATACTTTGTGTCTGTCAAATCTTGGTGAACAGTATAGTGAATTTCATTCGCATAATTAGCCGTATCTAGAGAAGGTATCTTGAAAACGTGTACCACTATTAAAATGCAGCTATTGCCACGATACGGTTGCCTGTACAACTGATCTAAAGCTCAGTGATATCGCCGCGTTCGCTATATGGTATCGGCATGATACGACGCCGTTGATCTGAAGTTTTATACCTGTGGGAATACGGCACATCGAAAAAAAACTTGCCAACTGTTTGGTGCAGTCGTTATCTACCAGGAATTTCGTTTGGTTGCGTATTTCGCGTTATGACGCTTTTGTTAATTTAAAGAATTTTGACAAATTGTGGCGTATTTCTATACAATTCCACAATTGCAAACAATTTTGTTTGTGTTACAAATTATCTGCAGTCAATGCTCTTTCCATTTCTGAAGAAATTTCGCCGCTAGTCCATCAGGCGACAGAGTCGATTTTCGACGTTTTACATTTTAATTGTAAATATCTCTAAATTGCAATATTTCAAAACTGTAGAACCATGTCACAAATGCTTATTAGCTTACGACCTTTCAATTTCTGCATTCACATTCCTCAATAAATGACGTTCTATTATTGCCAATTTATGAAATTTTCACAAATAATTGCGTATTTCTATGAAATTCCACATTTGAAAAAAAATTCTTGTGTTACAAATTGTCCACGGCCTATGCTCTTTCCACTTCTGAAGAAATTTCGCCGCTAGCTCATCAGGCGAAAAAGACGATTTTCGACGTTTTCATATTTTAATTGCAAGTATCTCCAAATTGCAATTTTTTTAAATAGAAAAACTATGTCACAAATTCTTATTGGCTCACGACGTTTCAGTTTCTGCATTCACATTCGTCAATAAATGACGTTCTATTTTTGTCAATTTATGAAATTTCGACAAACAATTGCGTATTTCTATCAAATTCCACTTTAACAAAAATTTTCCTTTGGGTTACAAATTATCAGCGGTCCGTGCTCTTTCCATTTCTGAAGAAATTTCGCGATTAGCTCATCAGGTGAAAAAGTCGATTTTCGACATTTTTAAATTTTAATTGCGAATATCTCGAAAATGCGAAATTAGCAACACAAACGGACACCGGATCCGTACTCAGCGACCTTGACTCTACTTGACCACATATGTCACATATTTTACTTCGGTGCCACGGACGGACGGACGGACGGACGGACGGACGGACACACAGACAGACAGACATTGTCATCCGTATATATACACCTCGCCGCGCTGAGGCGCGGCGAAAAAATCTAAAACCACTTCAAATTAGTCGCAATTATTCTTGGTGTAGCGCAGAAGTACCTGAATGTCAAATTGACAACGAAAGCCTTGAAACTGGAGATATTGGTTTGTTATATCTTGGCACTCGCTGAAGCGACGGTCTTGGCATCGCTGAAGTGCTCACTGCAAGCCAACATCAAATCAAACTCAGAATCTAAACCAGTAGTTAAATTTCTGAGGTGTCGTTTTTTCGCCCGCCCTCAGGCGGGCGACACCATACGAGAGCTCGGCGTGCGTGCGTCCGTCCGTCCGTCCGTGCGTCACGCTCTCAGATCTCGGCGTTGGAAAGTCGTAGAGCGGAGATCTTGGGCTCTACGGATAGGTCTCGACTTGCTGGTAACGTGCCTCGAGAAATCGACATTCAAAAGTTTGAATTGCGCGCGCTACAGTAACCCGAAGGTCAAAATGCAAAACGGCTCTAGCTCGCTCGTCTTATGTCGTAGAGCGGCAATCGACACGTCAGGTGAAAGCTCTCGACGTGCTCTTTCATGCGGCTGCAAAACTTTGTTCAATTACGCAAACACGCACCGCTGAAACGCCATTCTCGGGATTTTGGCGCTAAGATCGCTCTAACTCGCTCGACTTGCGTCGTAGAGAGACGATCTCGAGCTTTTTGGATAGCTCCCGACTCACTGATCATTTGTTCTCCCATCGGTCAAAATTCAAAAGTTTGAATTTCGCAAGTTACAGTAACTCGAAGATGCAAAAGCACAAAACGGCTCTAACTCGCTCGTCTTACGTCGTAGAGCGGCAATCAACACGTCAGGTGAAGGCTCTCGACGCGTTCTTTCATGCGATTGCAAAAGTTTTTACAATCACGCAAACGCGCACCGCGGAAAATGCTGTTCTCGACATTTTGACGCTAAAATCGCTCTAACTCACTCAACTTACTTCGTAGAGAGACGATCTCGAACTTATTGGTTAGCCCGCGAGTCACTGATCATTTGTCCTCCCATCGGTCAAAGCTCAAAAATTTGAATTGCGCGAGTTACAGTAACTCGAATGTGCGAAAGCTCAAAATGGCTCTAACTCGCTCGTCTTACGTCGTAGAGCGGCAATCGACACGTCAGGTGAAAGCTCTCGGTGTGCTCTTTCATGCAGCAGCAACAAATTTTAATAATGCAAACACGCACCGCTGAAATGCCATTCTCGGGATTTTGGCGCTAAGATCGCTCTAACTCGCTCGACTTGCGTCGTAGAGAGACGATCTCGAGCTTTTTGAATAGCACCCGACTCATTGATCATTTGTTCTCCCATTGGTGGAAATTCAAAAGTTTGAATTTCGCGAGTTACTGTAACTAAATGGTGCAAAAGCACAAAACGGCTCTACCTTGCTCGTCTTTGTTCAGTTACGCAAACACGCACCACAGAAAACGCCATTTTCGCGATTTTAACACTAAGATCGCTCTTTGCTACATGCAGAAGTGCGACACGGTTTGATTGCTCGTAGTGCGCTCTTTTGTGCTCTGTCATTTGTTTGCCAAAACTTTTACAAGGTTTTGTCACTTTTTAAAAGCGTTTCTTGAAAGAGGGATGTTCTTGCTCTAAAAGCCAAATCGCGGGCGAATTCAATATTGCTAATGCAATACCCTCTTGCGAAGCGGGGGCTCATGAAGCGGAGCACGCGGGCGATGAACTCTTGCACTCTCTGCAGAAAGAACGCAACTCTTTGCAATGTCAGTCTGAATACAAACTCAACTTTTTAATACCGGAGCTTGTTACGGTTCAGTCCAACAAGACCATGTTCTTGCTGTAAATAATTAAACCCGAGCGAACCCAATGTTACGTAGCAAGACCCCTCCAAAGTGTGTAGTCGCGAGGAGAGTCGATGCGCTACACAAAACCGGAAAGGGCCTTGCTACAATCTCAGCAAGAATGTTACACGGCTCAAAACCACTCCTCTTTTTTCGCTGCGCCTCAGCGCGGCGAGGTGTATATATACGGTTGACAATGTGTGTGTGTGTGTGTCTGTGTGTCTGTGTGTGTTTCCGTCGCACCGAAGTAAAACATGTGACATATGTGGTCAAGTAGAGTCGAGGTCGCTGAGTATGGATCCAATGTCCGTTTCTGTTGCTAATTTCGCATTTTCGAGATATTCACAATTAAAATTCAAAAATGTCAAAAATCGACTTTCTCACCTGATGAGCTAGCCGCGAAATTTCTTCAGAAATGGAAAGAGCACGGATCGCTGATAATTTGTAACACGAAAGAAATTTTTTGTCGATGTGCAATTTGACTGAAATACGAAATTGTTTGTCGAAATTTCATAAATTGACAAAAATAGAATGTAATTTATTGACAAATGTGAATGCAGAAATTGAAAGGTCGCAAGCCAGTAAGAATTTGTGACATAGTTTTTCATTTTTGAAAAATTGCAATTTGGAGATATTCACAATTAAAATATGAAAATATCGAAAATGGACTTGTTCGCCTGATGAGCTAGGGGCGAATTTTCTTAAGAAATGGAAAGAACATAGGCCGTGGACAATTTGTAACACAAAAGAAACTTTTTGCACATGCGGAATTTCATAGAAATACGCAATTATTTGTCAAAATTTCATAAAATGACAAAAATAGAACGTCATTTATTGACGAATGTGAATGCAGAAATTGAAAGGTCGTAAGCCAATAAGAATTTGTGGCATGGTTCTACAGCTTTGAAATACTGCAATTTAGAGATATTTACAATTAAAATATAAAGAAGTCGAAAATCGCTTTTGTCGCCTGGTGGACCAGCGGCGAAATTTCTTCAGAAATCGAAAGAGCATAGACCGCGGAATATTTGTAACACAAAAGAAACTTTTTGCATATGCGGAATTTCATAGAAATACGCAATTATTTGTCAAAATTTCATAAAATGACAAAAATAGAACGTCATTTATTGACGAATGTGAATGCAGAAATTGAAAGGTCGTAAGCCAATAAGAATTTGTGGCATGGTTCTACAGCTTTGAAATACTGCAATTTAGAGATATTTACAATTAAAATATAAAGAAGTCGAAAATCGCTTTTGTCGCCTGGTGGACCAGCGGCGAAATTTCTTCAGAAATCGAAAGAGCATAGACCGCGGAATATTTGTAACACAAAAGAAACTTTTTGCATATGCGGAATTTCATAGAAATACGCAATTATTTGTCAAAATTTAATAAAATGACAAAAATAGAACGTCATTTATTGACGAATGTGAATGCAGAAATTGAAAGGTCGTAAGCCAATAAGAATTTGTGACATGGTTCTACAGCTTTGAAATACTGCAATTTAGAGATATTTACAATTAAAATATAAAAAAAGTCGAAAATCGATTTTGTCGCCTGATGGACCAGCGGCGAAATTTCTTCAGAAATCGAAAGAGCATAGACCGCGGAATATTTGTAACACAAAAGAAATTGTTTGCAATTGTGGAATTTTATAGAAATACACCACAATTTGCCAAAATTCTACACATTGTCAAAACGCAGAAATGCGCACACCAAACGAAATTCCTAGTAGAGAGACTGCACCAAACAGTTGGCAAGTTTTTTGTTCGATGTGGCGTATTCCCACAGGTATAAAACTTCAGATGAACGGCGTCGTATCATGCCGATACCATATAGCGAACGCGGCGATATCACTGAGCTTTAGATCAGTTGTACAGACAACCGCATCGTGGTAATAGCTGCATTTCAATTGCGGTACACGTTTTCAAGATACCTTCGCTAGATGCGGCTAATTATGCGAATGAAATTCACTAAACTGTTCACCAAGATTTGACAGACACAAAGTATAGGTTGAACTTTTTACACACGCAGCTTGTTTCGCCGCGCCTCAGTGCGGCGAGGTGTATATATACGGATGACAATGTCTGTGTGTGTGTGTGTGCGTGTTTCCGTCGCACCGAAGTAAAGTCAGTGACATATGTGGTCAAGTAGAGTCGATGTCGCTGAGTATGGATCACATGTCCGTTTCTGTTGCTAATTTCGCATTTTCGAGATATTTGCAATTAAAATTCGAAAATGTCGAAAATCGACTTTTTCGTCTAATGCGCTAGCCGCGCAATTTCTTCAGAAATGGAAGGAGCATGGACCGCGGATAATTTGTAACACAAAAGAAATTTTTTGCAAATATGGAATTTAATAGAAATACGCGATTATTTGTCAAAATTGCATGAATTGACTAAAATACAACGTTATTTATTGACGAATGTGAATGCAGAAATGGAAAGGTCGTATGCCAATAAGAATTAATGACATAGTTTTGCAGTTTTTAAAAATTGCAATTTCGAGATATTTTCAATCAAAATATGGAAATGTCAAAAATCGACTTTTTCACCTGATGATATAGCGGCGAAATTTCTTCAGAAATGGAAAGAGTATAGACTGCGGATAATTTGTAACGCAAGAGAAATTTTTTGCAAGTATGGAATTTAATAGAAATACGTGATTATTTTTCAAAATTCCATAAATCAACAAAATTGAACGTCGTTTTTTGACGAATTTGAACGCAGAAATGGCAAGGCCGTATGCCAATAAGAACTTGTGGCATAGTGTTGCATTTTTAATAAATTCCAATTTCGAGATATTTAGAATTAAAATTAAAAAAATGTCAAAATCGAGATTTTCGTCTGATGGCCAGAACAGCTGTTCATTGATGAATGTGCACTCGGAAACACAAATGCGTACGCTGAACACAGGAATTCGCTCGCACAAAACTTATGGCAAGTTTTTTTTTAATGTGACGTTTTCACGCAGGTAGGAATCATCAGATAAACGGCGTCGTATCATGCCGATAACACATAGCGAACGCGGCGATATCACTGAGCTTCAGATCAGCTGTACGGACAACCGTATCGTGGGGATAGCTGCACTTGGCATTAAGGTACACATTCTCAAGACACTTTCTCCAGATGCGGCTAACGATGTGTACAAAGTTCACTATACTGTTCACCAAAATTTGACAGACACAACGTATAGGTTGAACTTTTTACACACACAGCTTGTTAAAAGAGACTTGTTTGAGCCTTGAAATCATTTTATTACAGATTTGTGCTCAGGAGCTCTGCCGCTTCAACATGATAATTCGACTCGACTTGGTTCGAAGTGTTGACTCTAAATGGCCCCCTCTCTTTGGGCTACTGTAGGGCGCGAGCTTGACAACGTTTTTTTGTTTGAATGGGTATTCAGATGGGTAGGTGGCAACTTTTCTGTGGACTATGAAAGTTGTTGGTGGATTAAGCGTAGGTTTTGCGGCTCACCTCGCGAGGAGTAGTTTTTCCGCTGGTGACTGTATGTCGCGTTGCCGCAATGGGGCCTCCACAGTCCCAGAGGTTGCGCTTCGGATACCAGAACATACTTGAGCGAGCAGACACCGGTTCTGCGGTCGTAAGTCACGCTACGGCAGTCCTCCACTTCCAAGCAGCGCGCCTCGCAGGCGTCGAGGCTGGGCGCTACCGTACCCCCATTCCAGTGGCCAGTGCTGTCGACGAAACAACCTTGCATCCACTCTAAAACGACAAACTTGCGTGGTACTGTACATGTAGTCTAATCATGTAGAGAGTGCGTCAAAGAATCGTTTGTTAAACCAGGTAACCAGAACGGGGGCGCAGTACACCCCACAAATCTGATCTTCTCCCCCGTGACTCCTCGCTGCTGTGGCCTATTTGCTAAGGCAATGCCGAATTTGTGAGCGCCGCTCCGTGAACCCCAAGGGTTATCGTGTCATGCAAGTTCGTCATAACTATGTGTAAACAACGTCTAGACAGCACTCTGCTACCAACTTATTGTAAGTTTTCACTGACGGTTAGACCATTTTCCTGAAACTATCATTCAAATGTTGCTTAGAATATGAATAGATACTTGGTTGCGTAGAAGTTACAAATCTATGCAGCACCTTTGGGTTTGGTCAGCAAAACATTGTGACTTGTAAAGTTCCAGGATTTTGCAGCTTCTTCGAAATTTTCTGAAAAGAGAATTTTTGGCAATGGTATGTTTAAGCCATTCCACACTGACTATGTACCTCTGAGTCTTTTAGCAATGGTTTGTTTTAAGCTGTTCCACGCGGACAGGAAACTACATTTGAGTCACACAGAACAAAAGAGTCGACTGTGGTACAACGCATTATAGACTGGAGGTAGGCACCTGTACAAATGCTGGATGTTTCAATACTTGGATGGTTGATAAGTGGCAGTACAGGGTTCATGGGGTACAACTTTGATAGATTACTGAATAAGATTGAGCAGAGAAATAAATCGAAAATCTTATGAGATTGTAGTAGTGCCTACCTAGCTGAATGTCTTCAAGTGGCGCGCAAGACTAACGTCGTTTTTTCGCCCGGCCTCAGCCGGGCGAACCCCTACGAGAGCTTATCGTGCGTGCGTTCGTGCGTGCGTGCGTCCGTTCGGCACGCTCTCAGATCTCGGCGTTGGAACGTCGTAGGAAGGAGATCTTGGGCTTTATGGATAGGTCTCGACTCACTGGTAATGTTGCTAAGAGACTTCGAAATTCAAAAGTTTGAATTGCGCGCGCTACAGTAACCCGAAGGTTCAAGCTGAAAACGGCTATTACTCGCCCGTCTTACGTCGTAGAGCGGCGTGCGATAGGTCAACTGAAAGGTCTCGACGTGCGCTTTCGCTTGGCATAAAAAAGTTTCTTAATTACGCAAACACGCAACGCGAAAAGCGACATTCTCGCGTTTTTAACGCAGAAATCGCTCTAACTCGCTCAGCGTGCGTCGTACGGAGACGATCTTGGGTTGGTTGGATAGCTCTCGGCTCACTGATCATTTGTTCTTCTATTGGTCGAAACTCAAAAGTTTGAATTTCTTGAGCTACAGTAACCCAAAAGTGTAATACGCAAAACTTTTCTAACTCGCTCGTCTTCCGTCATAGAGAGACGATCTTGAGTTCGTTGAATAGGTTTCGGCACACTGATAATTCCGTTAAGAGAAGTCGAACTTCAAAAGTTTGAATTGCGCGCGCTACAGTAACCCGAAAGTCCAAAACGCAAAACGGCTCTAACACGCTCGTCTTACGTCGTAGAGCGGCGTGCGATAGGTCAGCTAAAAGGCCTCGACGTGCTCTTTCGTTTGGCTTTAAAACTTTTGTTAATTACGCAAACACGCACCACGAAAAGCGACATTCTTGCGTTTTTAGCATATGAATCGCTCTAACTCGCTCAGCGTGCGTCGTAGAGAGACGATCATGAGTTGCTGGATAGCTCTTGACTCACTGATCATTTGTTCTTCTATTGGTCGAAACTCAAACGTTTGAATATCGCGAACTACAGTAACCCAAAGGTTCAAACAGCAAATGGGCCCTAACTCGCTCGTCTTACGTTGTAGAGCGGCATTCGTTCGACCGATTGAAAGCTTACGTTGAGGCAATTGTTGAACGGTCATTCCTAAAGAAATACTTTTGTATTTTTTCGCCCGCCCTCAGGCGGGCGACACCATACGAGAGCTCGGCGTGCGTGCGTGCGTACGTACGTGCGTACGTAACGCTCCCAGATCTCGGCGTTGGAGAGTCATAGAGCGGAGATCTTGGGCTCTACGGATAGGTCTCGACTCACTGAGAATTGCGCTAAGAGGTTTCGAAACTCAAAAGTTTGAACTGCGCGCGCTACAGTAACCCGAAAGTCAAAACGCAAACCGGCGCTAGCTCGCTCGTCTTACGTCGTAGAGCGGCAATCGACACGTCAGGTGAAAGCTCTCGACGCGTTTTTTCATGCGGCTACAAAACTTTGTTCAGTTACGCAAACACGCACCGCT
>JASAMZ010012064.1:22500-45530 GCA_030248115.1 Linhomoeus sp. GSCO2_2
AGAAATATGTTCCAGGTGTGAAGCATGCAGAAGTAAGAGCACTAAACGCTATTCCTCTCGTGTAGCAAATGCGGCGCTTCGCGCTGCTCGTCGATTTATTATAGAAATGATAATACCTGTATTGATTGAAAGAAAGCATTTGTGACCAAAATTATCCACACAAACTGCGCAAATGTCACAACTACACGCAATAACATATTCAGCACATCTTGGCGTGTCGTTGAGACCTTTGCGCAGTTCGTGGGAATAATTCTGGTTGAAGGTGCTTTCGTGCAATCAATACAGGTGCTATTATTTCGATAACAAATTGGCGGGCCTCGCGAAGCACCGCATTTGCTACACCAGAAGAATACCGTTTACTCTTACTTTTACGTGCTTCACGCCTGGAACACATTCCTCTTGCTGCCTTTAGACACTTCTACATGAAATACTCTTACCTTTTCGCCGCCCCCCAGGGCGGCGAGTACATAATATATAAACAGACGCCATTGTCTGTTCGTGTTTCTGTGTGTCTGTGTGACTGTGTGTCTGTGTGTCTGTGTGTGTCACAAAACTACCCAATGGAGTCGAATGCGCTGAGTAACGTGTCGATGTCCGTTTCTGTTGCTAATTTGGCTATTTCGAGATATTTACAATCAAAATATGAAAATGTCAAAAATGGCACTTATATTTACAAGTCGTATCGGCAAGTCGTATTTTGCCGAAATGGAAAGAGCATAAGATGCGATGAATTTGTGACATAATTTCGGATTTTATAATTCACAAAATTAGGTCAAGATTTTTGTCAAAATTCCCAAATTTCGACAATTTCAAACAACTTAAATTTCAAAACTTCTTTGCATGGATGTATCGAGCATAGTATGCCAAGTATTTAGCAAATAGTTTCAGCACTTATAATTAACGAAATTTAGAAAATTTTTAAGGATTTTGTTAGAATCCCCAAATTTCGACAATTTCAAACGGCTTTCTTTGCACGGATGTATCGAGCATCGTCTGTTTAGCAAATAGTTTCAAATTTTGTAAGATAGTTGTTGTTGTAAATTTTGTAAGAAGGAGACGGAGACGGAGAATTCACCCCCCCCCCCCCACCCGTGGGACAAGAAACGCGTCGCGATCCTTTGTGCGTCTGTAACTGTCGCTACACTAAACCGATTTTCACCAAATTGTAAATTTAATCTATTTATGATAAGGTCCTTTAACGTACCAAATTACAACCAATTCTGTTTCGTACGGCCCCAGAAATAAATATCGTGACGATGGGAAGACGCGCACGCAGACGGGATGGAACATAATATGGTTTGGCGCTGCCGCGCCAACTATGATGTATGTGTAGCAAAGCATGCCGAAGTCTATTGCAATATAGCAATCCACCGAATTTTGTTCCAAAGGGTCGTCCCGCCATAGCGAAACCACCACTTTGCGTAATTGAAGCCGTCCAGTGAAAATGAATTCTCTATGAGGTCATCGTAGTACTCAGACAGAATGTCCCTCAAGAGTCTTGACGCCGCTTCATTACCGTTCTCGAGTCGCCAACACAAGTCAAGGCAGTATATCGAGAAGCCTGCATTTGAAGGAATCTAATAGGAGCTTACGGACATGGTACCAAGAAGCAAGGGGCACCAATGGTACCACCGACTAGCGAGTGTCACGCTTTGAACAGTAATACAGTTACAGTTCTCCTCCAATAATACCACCTCCAAATGGGACGTTGGAAAAACAAGTCTCTTTTAAAAAGCGGAGTGGTTTTGAGCTTTGAATTTTTACTGATATTGAAGCAAGGCCTTTTCCGGTTTCGTGCAGCGTCTTTGACTCTTCTCGCGACTACACTTTTTGGAGTGGTCTTGCTACGCAACATTCGTATCGCTCGGGTTTAATTCTTTACACCAAGGAAATCATCTTTTCAGACTAAATTTTAAAAAAGACACTGGAATCTAACGCAAAACTACAGGTTAATTGTGAGCATGATTTGACGTCAGACAAGCGCGTTATTAAGCCCGAAGCAAGCGTGTCGTTTCCAGTTTTTGACGCGTTTTGGTTACTGTAGCTCTCTGTTTAAACTTGTGAAACTTTTTGTTGCCGGATTCGTGCTCAGGAGCTCGAGCGCTTCACTTTGATATGCGATTAGACTAGCTTCGGTCAACTTTTGTTTTAAAACGGATCCCACTTTGGGATACTGTAGCGTGCGAGTTTTAAAACTTATTTCAGTTTTGAACACTCAGATGGCGAGCGTTGTCCGAGGGCTACCCGTCGATGTGTCGAACTCAACCCAGCGACGTCGGACAAGCGAGTTATTAAGCCTGAAGCGAGCGTGACGTACGTACGTACGTACGTACGCACGTACGTACGCACGCCGAGCTCTTGATAGGGTTCGCTCGGCTGAGGCCGAGCGAAATAAGCCCCCCTCTCTAATAGTACCCCCACCTTGAATAGTACCCCCCCGCCTTAAAGTTCAGCTTGTATGTGACGTCTTTGGGCTGGAAGCTACAGTGCATGGTATGTTAAGGTATATTCAGAGCCTAGAAGGTGAATTCTGTATGGCATACGTACATTTTGTGGGTACCCCCTCACCTGAATAAGCCCCCCCCCCCGAACAAGCTCCGGCATCAAAAAATTGAGTTTGTATTCTGACTGACATTGCAAAGAGTTGCGTTCTTTCCGCAGAGAGTGCGAGAGCTCATCGCCCGTATTGCTCCGCTTCACGAACTCCACCTTCGCAAGAGAGTATTGCATAGCATAACAATATTGATATCGCCCGGGATTTGGTTTTAAGAGCAAGAAGATCCCTCTTTCAAGCAACGCTTTCAAAAAGTGACAAACACTCATCAAAGTTTTGACAAACATTTGACAGAGGACAAAAGAGCGCACTACGAGCAATCAAGCCGTGTCGTACTTCTGTCCATGTAGCAAAACGAAGTATATTTTTCTTGGAGCGTGTTTTTGCAATTAGAAAATTTATGTCAGAATATGAGAGTACGTAGCGAGCCTTAGAATGACGTACCGAGTGTCGCTGTAATCGCAACACGAGCAAAACTAAAACTATTGTTTCCCTGATGCATGTTTTAGTAAATTAAAAAATGTTTGCTGACACATGAAAGAGCACGTCGATAGCTTGAAATTGACGTTTCGATTGCCGCTCTACGGCGTAAGACGAGCGAGCTAGAGCCGTTTTGCGTTTTGATATTCCGGCTACTGCAGCGCGCGCAATTCAGATTTTTAAATTTCGAAACCTTCTAGCTGAATGATCAGTGAGTCGAGACCTATCCGTAGAGCCCAAGATCTCCGCCTTACGACTTTCCAACGCCAAGATCCGAAAGCGTCACAGACGGATGGACGGACGGACGCATGGACGCACCCACGCCGAGCTCTCGTAGAGTGTCGCCCCACTGAAGCCGGGCGAAACAAGCCCCCCCCCCCTCCAATAGTACTCCTCCTAGAGAAAGGTTGGAAAAATAAGCCTCCGCAGAGGGGCGAAACCCACGCATGGCGCTGATGACAGTCTCCCGCCAGCGGTGGAACATTTGGCGGTGCATCACCAATGGTTCAGCGCCGTAAACAATGTCAATCAATCGGCGGTAGGCCAGAGAGGGACGATTCTGGTCGTTGGTGCAGGTGGTGCGCATGTCTCTCAGTCTCGACTTCGCGACCACCGAGTCGTTCTTTCGGTAGGCCGCTTGAACGCCGTGCTCCAGCCTTCTGAAAGCCACCACTGTTTGAACAATGGGTGGGGGCTGGTGATAACCCATTGTGACCCAAGTGTCAGAAAACTGACTTTCTTGGCAGCGAGGAAAATTTTTTCTTGGCTGTTGCTCTTGTATAATTTTTGCCAATTAAAGTGCCATCAGCCAAAAGTCTGATCAGCAAAGGAGCTCCATAAACTAAGAAATTTGATCCGCATTGAATGCTACCGATCAGCCGAGACTCAACTCTCTAAAATCGAACATTTCTTGGCATAAATTATTTCTGGCCAGATTTCATCTTGGCTGATCGAACTTTCTTAGCTGGGTCATAATGTAAGTTCTCTCTCGCCCAGAAGCAAGGACCGACCGCCGTTGCGACTGCATAGCTTCTACGGTATTATTAATTTTACACTGTCATACTACTTAGCAAGAACACCTGATTGCGTTCATGAAGTGTCCAACAGTTTTGAGAACAACGAATTCACTTTTTCCAAAGTCGTAGTCCAGCCTGTCTGAGAGTTCGTCAAATTGTCTATTGACGTCATTTTGCACTCTTTGGATGTTAGCCTGCAAGGTGTAGAGGACAAAGTGACTTGTGTACTATTACTCAAGATAAGAACATTACTTAAAACATTACATTACAGTACTCACCTCAGTCTGCTCGAACTGGCGTTCTAGCATTTGAAAGTTTCGCTCGAGCGTCTTGGCAATTCCATCAATTTTGACGTTCAGTATAGCCAAAGTCTCGGCGACCTTTTGTCGATACTGGTTGTCAAGCGCGTCTTTGCTGTACCAGGAATCATCTTTCGATTTTTCATAATTGTCGCGCAACTTTTTGGCTTCGTCTTTGATCTTGGCGACCATCTCGTGGTTATTTTCGCGCCTGGCAAACAGAATAGCAAGGAATATCACAAGGACTTCTGTGTGATGCTTATTTATCACACAATGTAGCTTCACTACGCAGTATGATATGATGTGCCCTCATGTTCAAATCCAAATTGATACATATGATATGATTCTGATGGCAACAGTGAATTTCGAAGCACTAAGATGCTAGATCGTCACAATTCTTCTTTGATTTATGCAGTTCAAAACACTTGAGTAATTCGGTTAATAACTAGAATATCAACACTGAAGAATTTAGTTGGAACTCAATAATACTTGTAAGTTTTCTTATTTATTTGCAATATGGAACAGATTGTAGAAATTTCATTCCAAATTCATTAGCACAACTTCCTATTCTACGCAAATCAACAGACTTGTTCCAAATTTTCACAAACGTATTTGCATCAACACAACTCTTGCACTCCACCACGTACGATCTTAAAGTGTCGAACTCGATTGTCTGTTCGAGCCTCTCAATTTCTTGCTGGCACGCTTCATCCAGCAATGATTGAAACTTTCTCCAGGCTACCCTGGACTCTAAGCTGCTTTCGCCAGCAGTCACCTACAGAATACTTTTCGGACTAAGAATTCCAGAGTCGTAAATAGTTAAAACCAAATTTGAAAAAAAAACTAATTAGATTCATAAATCCATTTAGTGCTGCAAGGTTGTTTGTCATGCATGGTTCTTCAAGTTTCACACTAAATGACATAGGTAGTAAGCTCTTCAGCTGGTTGCAGCTCTCTGCTAGGCAATCGTATGCACGACACGCCACCTTTCTTCTTCAAATACCACATTTTTGTTAAGATAAACTCTGCATCGATATTTCATGTATTCCTCTTTTAAAACATCCAAGTCCTACTACAATAACAACGCTGCCCACCTGTTGAAATGAGTTTACCAACTCAGTTATCGCTTCCTTGTTCTTCTCGTCACTGGCGACTTCGTCAATAAACTCATCATCTAAGGAGCTACTGTTCGTGCTAATGCTTGAAAAGAATTGCTCAATCCCTTTTCTTGCGTTCCTGCCGCTAATTGAGCTGTTACCAATAATCTCGATAGCCTTTTCTACTTTCATCTGAGAACAAGCTTAGCTTGTATCCGTTTGCGTTTCAGCTTCCAATCAACAGTGACAGTGAACCTACCTTAAGAAGCTTCTTCTCGATATCCAATAGGATTGCGAGCTTCTGATGACTCTTCTTAATATCAGCTGCTATGGACAGCTCCTTCTTCTTCGCTACTTCGAGCAACCAGTCATTGTTCATCAGGAGATAACCTGGATGGCGAATCTGACGGTAAACTGGCAGGATGGGCGGGCAATGTGCATGAGTGAGACACGATGACCAGAGTACGAATCAAGTAGAAATATACAAAAGTCTATATAAACAAGGCTGCAGTAGCCAAAACGCTTTGAAAGCTGGTGAGCACCAATGTCACAAAACCATCCGCGGCTTTGCGGTGCTCCAGCTTTGCATTATCTTAAAGTCGGTCGAAAACACAAATCTCTTGCTAAAGTAAATTAAACCCGGGCGTACCCAGTGTTGCCAACAAAGGCCACTCCAACGAGTGTGGTCTCAAGGAGAGTCGAACGTTGCAAGCGGAAAGGACCTTGCTACAATCTCAGGACAAATACACAGCTCAAAGCCACTTGTGTTAATAAGAGAATTGGTATTGTTACAAGCGAAATTTGTCAAGATACTTTAAGAGCCTTTCAGGCGGTGGGAAAGAATGTGGGTGGGCTTTAACGCCCCCCCCCCCACCTCTCCAATGACACGCATGTTACACTGGCACTATAGATTCTTATGAACATACGATATCCTGAACGGACGAACCCGTGTCCCTCTCGGTCATTTGCGTGCCCTGGTTGCAAGCGCTCAGGATGTCCGCTACACCCTTGGCAAAGGTCAGGCCGCCACCGACCATGGCCGGCGCCGCGATCGGAGCGAAGACGGCGCCGCAGAGAAACAGGCCCGCGCCGATGGCGATGGCTGAGAATTTGTGCTGCCGAAGTATTGGAAGAAAGCAAAGTACACTAACTTCTCAGGAAGGCAGGACTTTTGCGAGTAAAACCATGTAATTTCTGGAATGTGTCAACATTACTGAACAAGATTTGGACTGCAAAAAGTTGCAAAAAGCTGTACACACCTATGGAGCACAGCCCTTTCATTTAAATCGACAAACGAGTTCACAGTCAGTACCTACATCATCACAAACCGAGCAAAGGTGCCGATTTGGCAGTGCAAATATCTTATGATCAACTAAAACAAAGGCCTGTAAAACTATCGGTCGAACTGATTCCAGCTTTGGTCATTTGCTTCTTGTCACATCGACTGAAGTTGAGAGGCAGCGCGCCAATTGATGTCGGGATCGTTCCGGGAGAGACGAGCTTATCTGAAGCAAAGATGGGTGGGGTGTACTCTGCAGACTTCACACACTATTGGCTTAACAGGATAGTAATGTTGTGCAATGTGTGTAATAGGTAATGCTGTAATGTGTGTAGTAATGCTGTGAGCACCAATAAAAGAAGTGTCGCCTCCTCCTCTCTTGCTTATCTTCGTGCTTGGTGTTGGTACTTATATGCGCATTACAAAATTTGCGCGCAAAAACTTGGATGAGGTACAAGTATGGCTCGCACGGTTTGTAAGGTTGAACTCCATGTATTTCTGAGACGGGCCTAGAGCAGCTACCATACCTATTTGTTGGCTTATCGACATGATGGGCGGTTTCTTGACCACTTCCAGCGCCCCATCGACGACCCCTCTCTCCGATTCCGTCTCTCCGCCTTCTCCCTTTGAAACGCTAGAAACGACGACTGACAATACAACGAGCGCGCAAGCGAGCCAGCGCATTGTATGTACTTTATAGTGTAGAGAATGTTCTTCGGTGACGGTATGACAAGTCTGTATTCTAACGGTTGAGCCATAATCACGGAGAGCGCCTATTTATACCGTAGTATTCGAGTCAGCTCTTCGAGCCTGTCGTCGCAGCTGCGTCTCTCAGTGGAATGGCAGTGCAGCGAGAATTTTTCCTGGAATGATAACGAGTCTGCCAGTCATCAGACATACAACACGCGCGCCTTCGGTTGCTTTGATCAAGCTCCAATCCTGCCGAATACAATATATTTTGTGCAAGAATAGCAGCGATTCAACTTGTTGTAGAATCCTTTGAAGTGTGGCCACCGCCGCTGCATCAAATTCAGTTCTGCATTAGAAGTTTACCAATCGCGCGCCGCCTAGTCTGTCAGACGTTTTCAGTTGAAGATTTGTGAGCGGCAAGCGGTAAAAGGGTGGATCGCCTCTAAAGGGAGACCTGATCCAAAGTGGCTTGGTGAGCAAATTGAACGTCATCTTTCATTCTTTTCTTCACTGTAGTTCTCGAGGCGAGATAAATTCAGGGCGGACTATAGTTAGCATTGCAACTGTCAACTGCCACCCTCCAGCCATGAACAAGCGACAAGCCGTGTGTGTAAAAAGTTCAACCTATACAACGTGTCTGTCAAACCTTGGGGAACAGTATAGTGAACTTTGTACACATCGTTAGCCGTATCTAGAGAAGGTATCTTGAGAAAGTGTACCACAAACCAAGTGCAGCTATTCTCACGATACGGGTGTCTGTACAACTGATCTAAAGCTCAGTGATATCGCCGCGTTCGCTATATGTTATCGGCATGATACGACGCCGTTCATCTGAAGTTTTATACCTGTGTGAATACGCCCCATCGAACAAAAAAACTTGCCAAATGTTTGGTGCAGTCGTTCTCTACCAGGAATTCCGTTTGGTGTGTGTATTTCTGCGTTGACATTCATCAATGACCAACAGTTTTGGTCATATGGAATTGTGGAATTTTGGCATTTCTATCAAATTTTAATAATTTCTGTCAAATTTAACATTTGCAAAAATTTGCTCTTGTTATACTAATTATCCGTTGTCTATGCACTTGCCATCTCTGAAGAAATTTTATCGCTAGTTCATCAGGTGAAAAAAACCGATTTTTGACATTTTCGTATTTTAATTGTAAATATCCCTAATTTGCAAATGTTCGAAACTGTAAAACCATGTCACAAATTCTTATTTGCGTACGACCTATCCATTTCTGCATTCACATTCGTCAATAAATGACGTTCTATTCGTGTCAATTCATGGAATCTTTATAAATAATCGTGTATTTCTATTAAATTCCACATTTGCAAAAAATTTCCTTTGTGTTACAAATAATCCGCGGTCTATGCTCTTTCCATTTCTGAAGAAATTTCGTCGCTAGCTAATCGGGTGAAAAAGTCGATTTTCGACATTTTCGTATTTTAACTACAGTATAAATATCTCTAAATTGCAATTTTTCAAAATTGTAAAACCATGTCACCAATTCTTATTGGCGTACGACCTATCCATTTCTGCATTTATATTCGTCAATAAATGACCTTCTATTTGTGTCAATTAATGGAATTTTGACAAATAATCGTGTATTTCTATTAAATTCCACATTTGCAAAAAATTCTTTTGTGTTACAAATTATCCGCGGTCTATGCTCTTTCCATTTCTGAAGAAATTTCGCCGCTAGCTCATCAGGCGAACAAGTCGATTTTCGACATTTTGGAATTTTAATTGCGAATATCTCGAAAATGCGAAATTAGCAACAGGAACGGACACTGGATCCGTACTCAGCGACCTTGACTCTACTTGACCACATATGCCATATATCTTACTTCGGTGGCACGGACGGACACACACACATTGTCATCCGTATATATACACCTCGCCGCGCTGAGGCGCGGCGAAAAAACTAGCTGCGTTGTTTGCTGCGATGGTGATTTGGGTTATCCCCACAGAGGCAGGTGCGATGCGCGCTCGGTGACCTAAATGTAAACAATTGAGCCCTTTCGCCTTTAGAAAATGCATGTATTTGAGACGATTAAGGAACCACGGTTGCGACGATGAAATTGAAGCTTCTCTGCTTCGGCAGTATGCGTCCCTATTGGGCAATTGCAAGCGTTGTGCACCTGAATTCTAAAAGTGACGTCACATTCTGCGACGATATAAAAGAAACGCAGGCAAACCTGCAGTGTGTTGGAAACGTCACCATCCCGTCTGGATTTCCCAGCGCTACGCTGAAATTTGGGGTGAGGCGTCGATTGGCACGCACGCACGCACGCATGCACGCACGCACGCACGCACGCACGCACGCACGCACGCACGCACGCACGCACGCACGCACGCACGCACGCACGCACGCACGCACGCACGCACGCACGCACGCACGCACGCACGCACGCACGCACGCACGCACGCACGCACGCACGCACGCACGCACGCACACACACACACACACACACACACACACACACACACCACACACGCACACGCACACACACGCACACGCACACACACACTCCCTCTCTCGCAGACACATATGTATGTGTCGTAGACCTATGTGATACCTTGACCTATCTGATACCATAGTACTACGAGAAGGAGGTATCTGGTAAGTCGAGACCTATCAGATACCCACTCGCTGGGCCTCTTCCAATCAGATATGGGCGCTCCGCTCGTGCGATTAACCCTTTGCGCAGTATGCGTCGCTTCTCGCTTTAGACCTCTACTCATCTTCAAGAAGCACATCATGTACGTAACTGTGTCGTCAAAGTGCGAAGAGGGACGCACGAGTTTCAACAACAGCCGTTCCTACAACAAAAGCCGTAGCGACGTACTGCCAGCCATCAAGAGAAAATCTCTTACGAGTTTCGCAGCGAGTACTCGACTGCTAATTTCGTCCCGCATAACACGGAGCGGCGTTCGATTCATTTACTGCTACCCAATAGGGATACCAATCGGCCGAATCGCCGGAACAAGTAGTCTCAGCAGCGCCGTTAGAACTGCGTACCTTTGATGGCAAGAGAATCGCAAAGCACGAAGCAATCTTTGAGGTTCCTTCTCACCTGTTCTAGTTGCATTGGCAATGAACTGTGATTGTGCTTTTCCTACAGGTGCGCGATGCGCTTCAGCCTGAAGTGGCCACCCTAGTAGGAGAGCGCCTAGTGTGAGCTAGATCGGACGCACCTCACTCATCATCTTGGCACCACCGTTGATGTTGAAGAGTCCAGGTTTCGTCGAGCCCACTATTTGTTTTACTTGAAAGACAGAAGTCGACAGCGCGACAACTACGACAAGCAACTCAGGAGTAGGCGGTCAGGAGTAGGAATAGTAGGTGGCCTCTTCGCACTTAGACGACACAGTTATGATGTGCTCCTTGAAGATCACTAAAGGTGGAAAGCGAGAAGCGACGCGCACTGCGCAAGGGGTTAATCGCACGAGCGGGGCGCCCTTATCTGATTGAGAGAGGCCCAGCGAATGGGTATCTGATAGGTCTCGACTTACCAGATACCTCCTTCTCGTAGTACTATGGTATCAGATAGGTCAAGGTATCACATAGGTCTACGACATATGCATTGAACGCGTTCAGGCGAACTGCCGTGGTGAGCAGTATGATGAATATCCGCATGTACGCCATATCACCGGCGGCATATTGAACGAAAGAACATTAAAAGTGTTCGTGGCGCCAAACCAAGCCAATGCTGAAACGACCTATATACTGGACGACGACGAGATAATGGTAGAGCATGCACCGCCTTCAGGTGCAGATGAGGTGGTCCTAACCGGCACCTTGCAGTTGACAGCCGTGAACTGATTTCGATACATGGAATGGGTGACGGTTAGAGTGCCTGATTGCCGTCAAGGGTAATATACCAGACTCGACGCTTTGCATAAAATAGCGGCAAAACCGCGAAGCACCCGTCTACACCGTGACACCTTTTCTGTTAACCAGGCAGACTACTAGGTAGGCAGCAAACTTAGGGCCAGCGTGGCTACATAGAAGAACCATCGGAAATTGAAGTACTTCAGCGCTCGTGAAGAAAGGTCGCAACTGCTAGCAATGGCAGTAATAGTGCGATACTCAACTGCAGGGCCCCCACGCTTGATGCATACCATTTGCCAGCAAATAACTTTTGCTCTAGCTAAGCGATCGAAGCTATGCTTTTGTCAACTCTGGCAAAGACACTGCAGTTTACATTTGCGCAACAATTTCATGCGGATCGTTGAAGCGACTCGGGAGATGTGGCAGCTCAAAGTTGACTACTTTGGATGACCACTGTTTTTGCAAATCTTAATTCACTGTACAAATTTTGCTGACCCAATTTGCCAAGTTTGTTGAATCCGATCAGCTCTCTCGCCTTTAGCGGATAGTCAAACAAGGCGGTGGTCGTCGCATTGAGCGTTTCGGCCTGCCTGTGATTGCGTCACAACGTGGCCACCGCCCTCGTGGACACTCGTTGCGCGACATACTGTTGCACGAGCGGCTGTCGATTCACGTGAGCTAAACCGAGTCCGAGTTACATGAAAAGAGCAACAACAACATCACAGTCCCGTTTCTAAGCGAAGTCGCAAAGCCGGTTCTAAGAACTCCAGACGATAAGTGCGCACATGGCATGTTTTGGCATGACCATTCTATTCTCCACTGAAGAATGCCGCCGTTCTGTGCGTTATCAGTTTTGCTACGACAATTAGTAGCAAATCTTCAAACAATTGCGCGTTGTATCACATAGTGTTCCCCGCAGTTCCACCTAGAGCGAATCAGGTCTTCAAGTCAATCGATCCCGACACGGTTATTCCATACCTCGCCTCTCGCCCCGTTGCGTGGGTGTGAGATTCTGAACGGGTCGTCAATGGTCCAGAGAGTACAATCTCTGCACAAGCAGAACAGACGACTGAGTCATTCTGGCTAGAGTAAAAAATAGATCTCTATAGATAGATATGTAGTAAACTAGTTCCAGTTCAGCTTCAGTTACAGCCAGTTAGCTTCAGTTGCTTCATGTGTGCATATGGCAGAATTCATGCATACGTATGCTCACTGCATTTTTAGGAAATTTTACACTGAACTAGACATTTGGATCAAAAAAGTTAGTCGCAGGTCATCAAGAAAGCTTCAAGAATTCTTATTGATCCACAAAAATTAATATCCAAGCATGGTTTCAACATACCTATATTTTGTGACAGTTTGACTTTCAATGACTGAAGCTCAATTTCAGTCAGCTACGGCACTGAAACTGGACCGATGGCATAACTGTAACTGGTCAGTGTAAACAATGTAATTGAAAGTGAAGCTAAGATGACTTTCTATTGTCACCCTGCGACTGACTCACCAGGGTGACCAATAGAAACTCGTTATAGTTTCAGTTTCAGTTTCAGTTAAAATTATGGTGCTGGCTGAGTTTCAGTTTCAGTTACAGTTTCAGTTATGGAATCCGCGCGAGTTTCGATTCAGTTACTGAAACTGAGTTTCAGTTATTGAAGGCCCAGAAAGTCACAACGAATTGCTCAAAATCATTCTTTTGAGATGAAATTTAGTAGACAAAGAAGCGATTTCTAAACTTGGAAAAGCGTCCTTGCATATTTGGTCCCACATATGAACAAAACGTCTACATAAGTAGAAGAGTTCAGCTAGAGTTTTATAAAAATCTGCTGAATCTCGACAAAATTTGACAGTCGAATAACTGAAACTAAACTGTGAGTTTCAGTTTCAGTTTCAGTTTCAGTTATGGAATCCGCGCGAGTTTCGATTCAGTTTCAGTTTCATTTCAGTTAACTGATTGTAACTGAAACTGAACATGCAAGAAGCTGTTGTGCAGTGTGGCGTGATCGTTTAGGTGATAAGTGGCTTCCTCGCCGCCTTGATCTGGAGCGCTGTACAGTAGAACGAATGTAGATCACTTCAATTTTCGTCCGATTGCAGTCAACCTGAATAGCAGCTGTCAGACAAACAACGCCCACTCAAATCGAGAGGTTGTGTTGACGCTGCTCTCCTCACACCGCGCACACCACAGCACCTCACACCAAGGTCGGCCGCCAAACGCAAGACAAAACGACACCACATGCCTAAAAGATTTCATCTTGCGAAGACCGCTACCATAAACTTTATCTCGGCGTCCGGATACTGCTCGTCCAGGGTCACATTTCCGCCGCAGCGTAGTTTCCCAGGGGCCGAGGGCGCTGGGTCGGCGTCGCAGAAGATGGAGTTGCTTTGCTCATTGAATAGCCTGGCGGTGGAGTACGCCGGAGTGCGATCTCCAAAGCAGAAGATGTCCAGATCGATCGTCGCCGTCGTCGTTCCTGCAGTGTGACGACATGATGTGGAGAGGGAGAGCCTGCACGCCGTGAAGTTAGGGTCATTTGTGTACGTATTTTCGCGCGTGAGAGGCGCGTCGATTGAATGGTTTCGCTCGAAACTATTCGGTAGAATGTGACCACGGCATGCAGAAAATACAGCACTCGTTGATTGTGACCTTGTAAGACCGCGCTAGGTGCATAGATGGCTTTGGTTGCATTTGGGTGGCTTGGCCACCCCAAAGGCGACCCGTGGCACGATGTGTAAGCGTTAATTGATTGGTTCTGACCGGTACTTTACGTACCGGCTTCCGTAGGGAGAAACTCGGTTATCGCCATCGCGATGACACGGCAGAGAGCGAGCGCCCGCTTCTTCATGGTCGTCTACTTCCCGTGACACCAACAAGCTTTGTCTAAAAACTGTAGCACCACGTTGGCATCAGTGTAAACTTGAGAGCGTGTGCGCGATAATGTGCACTGGATAGTGAAGTGCCGCTAGACATTTAGTCGACAGTATGGTGGGGTATCGCCGCAATTGGTCTTGGATTTGTTCGTGGTACCTGATCCACATGTGGATCAGAAAATTCGCCGCAGGCACCCTTTGCGCTTATAATTGTGGCAACTGATCCATAAATGGATCAGAGAAATTCGCTGCAGGCACACAGTGCAATAAAAGCGTCTAAATGAGACGACGCCCTATTGAAAAGGGTATAAATGGGACGACGCCCTATTGAAAAGGGTATAAATGGGACGACACCCTATTCTTTTGGGCTTTGTGCTCGATGCATTCACACAGAGACATGTTCAAACCTAGGCTGCTTGAAATTGTCGAAATTTAGAAATTGTGACAAAAACCTTGAAAATATCCCAAAATTCGCAAATTATAAAACTTAGAACGAGTTGCTAAATACTTGGCAGCCTATGCCCGACACAACCATGTAAAGAAATTATAAAATTTCAGCTGTTTGAAATTGTCAAAATTTGGAAATTTTGACAATACCCTTGAAAATATCCCAAATTTCGTTAATTATAAAATCTGAAACTACTTGATAAATACTTGGCAGACTATGCTCGACACATCCGTGAAAAGAAATTTTGAAATTTAAGCTGTTTGAAATTGTCAAAACTTGGGGTTTTGTACAAAACCCTTAAAAATATCCTAAATTTCGTGAATTCCAAAATTCGAAACTATCTATGTTACAAATTCATCGCGTCTTATGTCCTTTCTATTTCAGCAAAAACTTTCTCGATACGACTTGTAAATAAAGTGCCATTTTTGACTTTTTCATATTATAAATGTGAATATCTCGAAATAGCGAAATTAGCAACAGAAACGGACAACGGCACGTTACTCAGCGCATCCGACTCCATTAGGTGGCACTAACCGTCATGTCTAGTTTTTACGAACACACGGACACACGGACACACGGAGTAACGAACAGACAAGAGCGTCCGTATATATGTTACCGTGACTACCCGGATCCAGTGAAAACCCGGATATCCGGGTTTTCACTGGTCGTCTTGGTGAAAACCCGGATATCCGGGTTTTCACTGACGGGTTAGTGAAAACCCGGATAATGTCAAATTATTCGGGTTTTCACTGAAAGTTTAGTGAAAACCCGGATATGCGAGATTTCGTGGGAGGATCGTGATAATCATGATAGCTGTCTTTTCATCAATCTTTTCTAAGAAATAGCCTAGAAAACGACCCTTCTATAGTTTTTAACACTGCTGACGAAACAAGACCTTTTGAATGGTAAATCGCGCTGTTTGTTGCGCGAAACAAACGTCGTGGAGTGCGAAACGTGCGATCTTAGCAATACCTTGCATCTTTGGCGAACCGCCACTTTCACAATCCGCATGATTTTCGTATGATTTGCGGCCAATTGGCACGTCTGCTTTAACACGGAGCGAAGTATAGAATATGTGCATCATGGTTACAGCTTGCACGAGACTGAAAGTTGTCGCAAGCGTTAGTAGGGAGGGGGCACAGCAGGCCTAAGCAGGAGGCGAAGTATATGGAGGAGTGTTTATCCCACTTACAGTTTGCACTATAACTCGGTCGACGTCGCGCTTGGCGAATCTCAACTGAGGCTTAGCGCGACCACCAACTTCAGGGCGCGCCCTGAAGTCGGTCACCGGTCGCGTTAAGCCTAAGTTTCGACCCGCCAGACTGCGACGCCGACTGACTCTTGTGAACTGTGGGCGCAATGCGAGCCTAAGCATAGCCTGATTTTGAAGGAATCAAGCGACATAAGGCAATAGAAAATGCGTTAGAGCAGTGTAGTGCGCGATTCTGAGCGTATCTGAGAATTATCCGGGTTTTCCCTAACCTATCGGTGAAAACCCAGATATCCGGGTTTTCACTAACCTGACAGTGAAAACCCGGATATCCGGGTATTTACTAACCGACTCGGTGAAAACCCGAATATCCGAGTCTTCACTGAAGACGGGTTCTCCCGGTCACATATATACTCGCCGCCCTGGGGGCGACAAAACAAGTATATGATTTTCGTTCAAGATAAAAGCAGACTTCAGCTCTCGCGTGTTTTAGTCCTCTCGACAAGGTGGCTAGATGTATTCTGGGTTGTGACAGTGTTGGCGAAGTGCTCTTTATGATTCTGTAGAAAGTGGAGGATACATACATAGTTGCACATAGTAGCTAACCAAGCAACAAGTAAATGAGTTTGTCAAACTCTGCCCGTTGATTACAGCTTCGTCATGTGCTGGAATACTGAAAAGTCTACCTAATAAGATAGGCTCTAGCAAATTCCAGGACCAGGGTGGCCAATAAAAACTTAAACTAGTTTCAGTTTCAGTTGCAATAAGTTAACTGAAACTGAAACTGAATGGAAATTGACATGAACTCCATAACTGAAACTGCAACTGAAACTAAAACTCACGGTTTAGTTTGAGCTATTTGACTGTCAACTTTTGACAAATTTCAGCAAATCTTTATAGAATTTCTATTAAATTTTATACAAATGTTGATATTTTGTTCATATTTAGGTCCAAATATTCTAAGAAACCGTCTCAAGCTTTGAAATCGATTCTAAGCTCACTAAATTTCAACTCCTAAGCATTGATTTGGGCAGTTCGTTTTGACTTTCTGGACCTAATAGCTGAAACTCAGCTTCAGTTACTGAAACTGGAACTCGAGAGATAGCGTAACCGAAACTGAAACTAAAACTGGAACTCAGCGAGGACTATAATTACACAGTCTGTGCCTCTTCTCCCAATTCCAGGGCTCTCCAGATCAAGTCAGTAAAGACTGAGCCCGCCATAACAACACTGCCTGCTGTGCTGCCAACCATCAGTTCAGTCATGGCACTAGCCAGTCTGCTCACTGCCGCGGCGATGCTTCTGGCGAACCCAACAGATGCAGGCGTGTGTCGCAATCGTCGAACATATTTCTACTTGCATGTTCTCTTTGTGGTTGTTCAGGCACCTACGCGATGAATTTGTGACATAGTTTTGGATTTTGGAATTCACGAAATTAGGGATATTTTCAAGGTTTTTGTCAAAATTCCCAAATATCGACAATTTCAAACAGCTTAAATTTGAAAACTTCTTTGCACGGATGTATCGAACATAGTCTGCCAAGTATTTATCAAATAGTTTCAGCGAATATAATTAACGAAATTAGGGATATTTTCAAGGTTTTTGTCAAAATTCCCAAATTTCGACAATTTCAAACAACTTAAAATTCAAAATATCTTTGCGTGGATGAATCGGGCGTAGAATGTCAAGTAATTATACAGCAGTTTCAGATTTTAGAATTCACAAAATTAGGGATTTTTTCAAAGTTTTTTTTCAAGCATGGCAGATTCCGGCAATTTCAAATGGCTAAAACTTAGCAATATTTTTCCATGGATGTGTCCGGCAACGTACGTTTTTGCCAATCGGAGACGAAACGCGGCAATTCTGTTCACCGTGCGGTTGTGCAATCTACAGCAACGGTACCGTTACCGTCCGCATTTGTGACCCAAAAGAAAAGGGCGTCGTCCCATTTATACCCTCTTCATTCCAAAGTGAACCTGCGGCGAACACTCCTGATCCATTTATGGATCAGTACCCACCAATGCGCCTTACAGGCATTGATTGCCCAACAATGGCACAAACTTTCTCTGGAAACTCGAGGTAACTGCGGCGATACTCCCCGAAGAAATGCTCAACTTACTATTCCGACACTCTATGGAATATACTCCTCAAATGCACGGCACACTATACAATGCCAATCCACCATCATCGGGTACCCAGTTTTTACTCTAAGCTTGTTCCAGAAGTCATACAACACTTCGCATTCACCAGCGCAAATTTGTGAGTCAAATTTGTAGTTCGTGAAATGAAGCGAAATAAGTTAAAGTAGCTATCGCGTTAACGTCAACTAAAGGCGACGGGGTGGCGTCGAAAATGCCCAAATACAGAACTCCGAGAAGCACTTACAAGTGGCACACTATGTGCGGCGCTGACGGCGGCACTTTCATCATTGAAACATTGAGCCTATCGTTTGGTGGTGCAAACTCTCATCAAGAATTGGAGTCCTCTTTGTTAAGATTTCACCTACTGTCAATTTTACCTAAGTTGATGAATTTTGCAGTGACAAGTCAAATTTATTCCACAAGAAATGCTGCAATTTTACCTTGCACACTCAACAGGAAGGTGGGTTGAGCATTTAGTTGCAAAATTACAACTGTTTACCCGGTTTCTTACCCAAGTTTTGGTAGTGGGTAAGTAAACCAGGTACCCGGTTTTCGGCCTGAAACCAGGTAAGTAAACTCGACAAAAAACCGGGTAAAAGTAAAACCGGGTATGCAAAACTAAACCGGGTAAGTACAAAGTAAGTACACCCGGTTTTCAGAAACCGGGTAAAACCGGGTAACCCGGTTTCCGTGTGGTACCTCTGTGTACCACCTTTAGCTTGGTTTAGGGCAGATGATAAAGGATGAGAAAGAAATGAAAGAATGAAAGAAAGAATGAGTTGTCGCGGAACATCTTCGTCGCGGATAACAGATACAGAACATTATGTGTAGCAATCATAAATTTGCGTCCCTTGTGTTGCGTGTATGCGTATAATGTTGACTAAAAGCATTTCGCACGCAATATTTTCCTTGGCATTGAATCCACACTTGATACACATAGAAACGAAGCGCAAATGAAAATTGCAATAACAACAACGTCACTGCACGGGCCGTTGTCACAAATCCCTAAGACAAACATTAGCGCCACTACTTGCTGTAACAATAAGATTACTGCAGCTACATAGTGTTAAAAGAAAATTCGAATATTCAAATTTGGCTCCATTTCACCCAACATTACAGTATTACACCCGATTAGCTACAAGGTGGGACTAGAAGTGAAAACGCCAATCTCAAGCTTGACCGCACTATCATGCCAAAATTGCACAAGGCACACTATAGAGTGTTTGCAACACACGGAAAAGCCGGAGGTTTCTGCCGTTATGACTAGTTTCCTTTCAGTCAATCGACTCTCGTTCAAAAACACACCAATCTCTCACACCGATCACTTCACAAACGGCTACAGCTACGGCTACAAGCTACACTGTCCTCTATCATCATCTCTTCTTGCCACTTCAGCGAAGCAGACAACCGATCGCTTGCGCGGGCGGCGGCGCTGCCGGCTAACAGGCGCCGGCGCTCCCTCGGGCCTGGCGACGGGCCGCGATCTGCCCAAGCCCTCCCCTCCCCTGCAGCTGCCCAGCCGCTCGCGCGGGCCTCCGCCCCACCGTGCCCAGCATGTTGCCTCCGTAGATCACATGCAGCACCAGCGGCATATCGTCCAGACCGAAGAGCACGATGGAGGCCATCCAGATGGCCCCACCCAACAGCAGCAGCGACAACCGCATGGTCGAACTTCGCTTCACTTAGCGTTACTTTCCATTATGATGTATCTTGCCTCGGCTTCAACTGTCCATTTCTTTCTGCAAGGAAAAAGAACCGCAGTGAGCGTTTGACTATCATAATCGGCCGGAAATCAATCGATCGATCAATATCAATAGAAACAAAATCCAAAACTGCTCATCAGGCACTTTGGCGCGAGTTAGGGGCGGGGGGAGGGGGTATAGGCAGTTTCACGCAGAGTCTCGCACCCATATCGCGTTTATTTTCTTTTTTTCTTGATTAAGCATGTTTAGATTTACAATTGCAAAATCGAACGAATGAACGGCTTTGCCAAATGGACGCCGAGTTGTCGCGTTGGCAAACGACAAGTATTGCGCTGATTTGGCCAGAGATCGCAGCGGGAGATAAGAGCGCGACGCTCATTGGCCGATCAATACTCTAGGACATCTCGAATTTGAAATTGTCATACGTCGCGCGCGCGATTTCTGCCAAATTCGAAATTCAAATGTTTGTTCGCAGTTGCAACTAAAGTCAACACTGCTAGATTTTGCGAGCTGGCGTTACATTGTCGCGTCGCCATAATGTCGCTTCGCTACATCGTCCGTTGCTATATTGTCGGGATACCCCAATGACATGTCTGCTCGCGAGGCCAACTCTCCAAGCACACTAACCGCTGCTCCGTTTGCGCGTCTGCGCACGCATGTATGTATTAGGTGTGGCAATTGGATTAGAACGTTTTGACGTCCCAACAGTGTCACCACTCGATAGAAGAAACACTGTCCGCGACGCTCAAGCTCACACTACCATAACACGGCAAACAGCAATCTGCCACCATACATACATGCAATAATGTAGCCACTGTTGGTTGGCCACGCTGTCTGTCAGCCGACGGGACGGAAGTAGGCCGCAAGTGGACTGACGGCCAGCAAAACGATCCCGCGGAACTGAAACAGCCAGCTGAAGGCTCAGAGCAGCCCAGACGGCCACCCGATTTGTGTCCAAGTACAGTAGACTGACCTACAACTGTCTTAAAACTGTCAAGATTTGTGACTAAATCAACCATGGTGTCCAATATAAACTTACACTAGTTTCATTTTAATTTACAATCAGTTAACTGAAACTGAAACTGAATTAAAACTGACGTGAATGTCATAGCTGAAACTGAACTGAAACTGAAACTACAGGGTGGGCCAAAAAAAGTGAGACCCCTAACTTCGCGACCGCCGTTCTCAGCGTGACGGCGCATATGGAGCCCCAAGTTGGACAGGACATACTACAGGGTGTTTTTGATAAGGTACCAAAATTTCAGCCCATTTCGTACACCAAAGAGAAGATGGCGTCGTTTTGCGCAGGGTCATGTCGAAAATCGCATGCGGCGCTTCACTGCAGGAGATTGTGCTGGAGCTGAAGAAGGCCGAGGAGCAGCTCCAGCGCGATCTCCTGCAGTGAAAGCGCCGCATCGATTTCGGAGGTGGGGTTCCTACACAAAACATTGGTGTACGAAATGGGCTGAAATTTGGTACCTAGCGAAAACGCCCTGTAGTATGTCCTATCCAACTTGGCTTGATATGCGCAGTCACGCGACGGGCCGGCTTAGGGGTCTAGGCTTCACCTGTAGAATGAGTGCCTATTGGTCACCTTGAAATCAACAAAATTCAACCATCACCAAAACCAGTTTCTCTCCGGTGTCAGATCAGGAGCCGACTTCTGGGCCTTGCGATCAAATCAGTCATACCCATAAACAGAACCAGTGCCGTAAACGGTGCGTTGAAGGGTTTCTTTCGCGTCACGACGTTGTAGAGTTAGAAGATAGACGAAAGAGTTAACGATACTGCAGAGATCAAGGGAATACTGAAGTGCGTCCAGCAGAGACAAAGAAACGGCGACGATCTTTGTGCACCCGCCAGAGTCAATCACCCAACTTTACAGTATTACACGCGAATAGCTACAAGGTGGGACTAGAAGTGAAAACGTCAATCTCAAACTTGACCGCGCTATCATGCCAAAATTGTACAAGGCACACTATAGAGTGATTGCAACACACGGAAAAGCCGGAGGTCTCTGCCGTCACGACTCGCTTCCTTTCACTCACTTCGACTCTTGTTTTCGGAAACAATCTCTCACGCAGCACTTCACTCACAAACGACTACAGATCTACACTGTCGAACTCAATATCATCTTCTTGTCGGCTTCTTCAGATGTAGCTTCAGGCGTACACGTAGCTCGTCCTCTTTCCGGGTCGTCGGCGGCCCCATGCGGCAGTAGAAGGCGCCGGCGCTCCCTTCTGGCCGCGAGCCGTCTCTGGCGCCGTTCCTCCTCCTCTTTCTTGCTGCTGCAGCAGCCGCTCCCGTCGGGCCTCCGCCTGCTCGTGACAGCAGATTATAGTGATGGCAACTTTGAGGATTCTAAAACCGGGTAAGTAAAAGTGAGTAAAATCTGAAAATTGGAAAACCGGGTAAGTACAAGTAAGTATACCCAATTTTACGAAAACCGGGTAAGTACTTAGACGTATAAAACCGGGTAAACCAGGTAAGTAAACTCAAGTAGAAATCTCCGTTTCTGCACATCAGAAAGCCAAAATTGTTGCGTTGTGTTGACACCTATGTTTTTCCAGAAGTCATACAACACTTCGCATTCACCAGCGCAAATTTGTGAGTCAAATTTGTAGTTCGTGAAATGAAGCGAAATAAGTTAAAGTAGCTATCGCGTTAACGTCAACTAAAGGCGACGGGGTGGCGTCGAAAATGCCCAAATACAGAACTTCGAGAAGCACTTACAAGTGGCACACTATGTGCGGCGCTGACGGCGGCACTTTCATCATTGAAACATTGAGCCTATCGTTTGGTGGTGCAGACTCTCATCAAGAATTGGAGTCCTCTTTGTTAAGATTTCACCTACTGTCAATTTTACCTAAGTTGATGAATTTTGCAGTGACAAGTCAAATTTATTCCACAAGAAATGCTGCAATTTTACCTTGCACACTCAACAGGAAGGTTGGTTGAGCATTTAGTTGCAAAATTACAACTGTTTACCCGGTTTCTTACCCAAGTTTTGGTAGTGGGTAAGAAAACCAGGTACCCGGTTTTCGGCCTGAAACCAGGTAACTAAACTCGACAAAAAACCGGGTAAAAGTAAAACCGGGTATGCCGAAAAAACTAAACCGGGTCAGTACAAAGTAAGTATACCCGGTTCTCCAAAACCGGGTAAAACCAGGTAACCCGGTTTCCGAGTTGCCATAGAAGAGCACGATGAGGGCCATCCAGATGGCCCCGAAGAACAGCAGCAGTAGCGACGGCAGCAGCACGGACGGCGACGGCCAACGCATGACTTCTTCTTTCAGCTTCTTCTTCCTTCTTCGCTTGCTTCTAACTTCATCAACTAGCTTCTAACTTCTCGCTTCTCGCCAGACAGAGTGAAAGCCAAGAGAATGGAGGAGCGATTCACTTTCTTTCT